>ONZH01013800.1:0-23275 GCA_900303285.1 Rhinella marina
TCCTCCTTAACCGCCGTAGAATTGCTCCGTAAATAAGAACAATATTTATGGCTCACCTCTTGGGCCTCCACAAATGTTAAGAGGTCTCACCTCTTGGGCCTCCACAAAATTTTTAAGAGGTCTCACCTCTTGGCCTCCACATAATTTTTAAGAGGTCTCACCCTCTTGGGCCTCCACATAATTTTTAAGAGGTCTCACCTCTTGGGCCTCCACAAAACGTTTTCGAGGTCTCACCTCTTGGGCCTCCACATAATTTTTTAAGGTGTCACCTCTTGGGCCTCCACATAATTTTTAAGGGTCTCACCTTTGGCCTCCACATAATTTTTAAGAGGTCTCACCTCTTGGGCCTCCACATAATTTTTAAGAGGTCTCACCTCTTGGCCTCCACATAATTTTTAAGAGGTGTCACCTCTTGGGCCTCCACAAAATTTTAGGTCTCACCTCTTGGGCCTCCACATAATTTTTAAGAGGTGTCACCTCTTGGGCCTCCACATAATTTTAACACGTCTCACCTCTTTAGCCTCCACACCAATTTTTAAGACGTCTCACCTCTTGGGCCTCCACAAAATTTCCATGAGCCTCTGGCCAGCCCACGGCCTCTTCCTGCCTTTTGCGGTCCTACGCATCCCTCAACATCCCCACTGCTATTACCTGCTAGACATGACACTGGGCAGGTCGGGTCACTGACATCTCAAGCGCCAACAATTTGGCATTTTAAGGCTTCTGCATGGTGTTTGAGTTGTTTTTACATTTTAAAGAAGACATGTCTGACCACATCTCACACACACACACAATGACAATTAGGGGTGGGGTCTATTTGCTTTCCCCCTTGCCTATGCCATCTGTGGTTGTCATAGGCAACGTGATTTTAAGGGGTGCAGAATTTTATCTTCTTTTTTGTCTAGTTTGGCTTGGGGTCCATGGCAATGTAGAGGAAAGAAGGTTCCTTGTATGGTCTCACTTTACAGAGAGGTTAGATTGTGTTTGGAGTGTATTGTTGAGAGGCTGTGATAGTGGCGTAATAGTGCGACTTGGGCGCGTTATATGCACCCAGACATGCTTCCCCTGCTGTCCCAGTTGCATTCCAGCAGTGTTGGCATCCTTTTCTGAGGTTCCAGGGTGGACTTGGTGACCTCCAAGTGGTCGAATTGAGATTTCCAAGTGGCGAGCATTTTTTTCCCATAGACTTTAATGGGATTCGATATCCGGTCGAATAGTCGAATTTCGTGGTCTATTCGAATCGAATTTCGAACTTTCGAATATTTCACTACTCGCTCATCTCTACTACTGAGAGAGGATCTATACCTGAGTCTTTATTCTGGTGTATTTCTTCCTGCATGCACTCAGTACATTCATTAGGACAGAGGTGGACAAAGGGTTGAGGTCACGTTAGATCTCCCCCAACAGGCACAACAGAAAAACAGATGTGTTCCTTCCTGACAATCGCCTGGTGGAGGAGACTGCTGTATTTCCATGCAGAGATCTCCACAGTATGGGGAGGAGCGATCCCTAATGCCATCGCGCGTCCCAATTATGATTGTTTGCCGGCAGCAGATGGTGTTTACACAGAACTATCTGCTGCCGGTAAGCAATAACTTTTGTGCACACAAAAATGATCGAATTACCCAATGAACAAGTGTTTTGTTGTTGTTTTTATGGCGTTCACCATAGGAATAATTGACATGATATTTGTGCAGTAAAACTGAAATTTATCAACTACTTCAATGTATTCTGGCTTGGAGGAGATTCTGGATTTTTAGTGTAAAAAAGCACTGAACTAATTTTTTTGTAGTTTGATACATTCCCATTTGTTACTCTGCTACAAATTTTAAACATAGCTTTACCATCAATTTAGCTATTTAAAGGGGTTGTGTTAAGAAAAACACGAATACTTTCTTTAAGAAGTAGTGGTACTCTTGTCCATTGGTTGGGTCTTGTATTACAGAATTCAGTACTACCAAGATTCCCATTAGTATGTCTTCCATTATTGACAGAGCAGTCCAGTGCACATCTTGTCTGATGTATGCAGTCCTGGAACAGTCGTTTAAGGGTGCATATATTTGTTCAAAATGTGAGCAAATTGCCCGTTTGGAATCGCACATAGTGTATCTAACCGGGCGGATTTCAACACTGAGAAGCGCTGACAATTTGGAAAAGAGTTTGCTGCTCACTGAGCAAGCACTCTATGGGGTAGATGCAGGGCCATGTTTAGGGTTCATTCTGCCCTAGGCACTCTCTGTGATGAGGCCACCCCCCCAACGCGACCCATTCCCCCACGCCCCCAAATTTCAGCCGCGCCACCACCCCCCAGCAAAACCTGACCCTATGCACTTTAGTCGTCCAGTCACAGGGGTCGGCCCTATAGGCTGACAATGGAGGCTATTGTGCCTGCATGTATTTACTATATTTCTACATAACTATCGCAGTAATGTACCGTATCTAGAGCTTGCCAGCAAACTTAATGCAACTAAAGGAGTCATGATAAACATACCACATACCAACTATGCACCTACCAGACCTCAGATCAGCAGAATGTGCCCCCATCAGACCTCAGATCAGCAGAATGTGCCCCATCAGACCTTAGATCATTAGAATGTTCCCCCATCAGACTTCAGATAAGCCCACTGTGCCCCCAACAAACCTCAGAAAGCCCGCTGTACCCCAATCAGACCTCACATCAGCCCATTGTGCCCCCATCAGACCTCACATCAGGCTAATGTGCCCCCATCAGACCTCAGATCAGCCCACTGTGCCACCATCAGACCTCAGATCAGCCTATTGTGCCCCCATCAGACCTCAGATCAGCCCACTGTGCCACCATCAGACTCAGATCAGCCCACTGTGCCACCATCAGACCTCAGATCAGCCCATTGTGCCCCCATCAGACCTCACATTAGCCCACTGTGCCGCCATCAGACCTCAGATCAGGCCCATTGTGCCCCCATCAGACCTCAGATTAGCCCATTGTGCCCCATCAGACCTCAAATCAGCCTCTTGTGCCCCATCAGACCTCAGAACAGCCCACTGTGCCCCCATCAGACCTCAGATCAGCCCACTGTGCCCCCATCAGACCTCAGATCAGCCCACTGTGCCACCATCAGACCTCAGATCAGCCCATTGTGCCCCCATCAGCCTTTTGTGACCCCAGCCCCCATCAGACCTCAGATCATCCTTTTGTGCCCCCATCAGACCTCAGATCAGCCCGTTGTGCCCCATCAGACCTCAGATCAGAACATTGTGCTCCATCAGAGATCACATCAGCCTTTTGTGCCCCAGCCCCCATCAGACCTCAGATAAGCCACTTTTACCCCATAAGACCTGTCCCATTTGCCAGCCTGACAGGTGCCCCCCCAGATGTGCACAGCCACAAACACACACAAAAAAATACCTGTTCGCTCCAGACTTCAGCGCGCGCCTTCTTCTCCTGAAGCAGTGTGATCCCGCAAGACTTGTGACCCAACTTTGGGTCTCGTGGTATCACACAGCCAGCCCAGGAGGAAGCGCCGGAGAGCTGCATGGGGCAGGATAAGGGTTTATTGAAATAACTGTGTGCACCCCGTGCCCAGGGCCGCTTCTAGCTTTTCTGCTGCCTGAGGCGAAAAATGAAATGGCGCCCCCTTCTCTTGCCCCCATCAGACCTCAGATCAGCGTCTTGTGCCCCCATCAGACCTCAGATCAACACATTGTGCCCCCATCAGACTCAGATCGCATCTTGTCCCATCAGACCTCAGTCAGCATCTTGGACCCCATCAGACCTCAGATCAGCATCTTGTGACCCCATCAGACCTCAGATCAGCGTCTTGTGCCCCCACTCAGACCTTCAGAATCAAAGGCCGCATCTTGTTGCCCCCATCAGACCTCAGATCAGCATCTTGTGCCCCCACAGACCTCAGATCAGTGTCTTGTGCCCCCATCAGACCTCAGATCAGCGTCTTGTGCCCCCATCAGACCTCAGATCAGCATCTTGTGCCCCCATCAGACCTCAGATCAGCATCTTGTGACCCCATACAGACCTCAGATCAGCGTCTTGTGCCCCCATCAGACCTCAGATCAGCGTCTTGTGCCCCCATCAGACCTCAGATCAGCATCTTGTGCCCCCATCAGACCTCAGATCAGCATCTTGTGCCCCCATCAGACCTCAGATCAGCATCTTGTGCCCCCATCAGACCCCTCAGATCAGCGTCTTGTGCCCCATCAGACCTCAGATCAGCATCTTGTGCCCCCATCAGACCTCAGATCAGCGTCTTGTGACCCCATCAGACCTCAGATCAGCGTCTTGTGCCGCCCATCAGACCTCAGATCAAGGTCTTGTGCCCCCATCAGAACTCAGATCAGCGTCTTGTGCCCCCATCAGACCTCAGATCAACACATTGTGCCCCATCAGACCTCAGATCAGCATCTTGTGCCCCATCAGACCTCAGATCAGCGTCTTGTGACCCCCCATCAGACCTCAGATCAGTGTCTTTGTGCCCCCACCAGACCTCAGATCAGCGTCTTGTGCCCCCATCAGACCTCAGATCAGCGTCTTGTGCCCCCATCAGACCTCAGATCAGCGTCTTGTGCCCCCATCAGACCTCAGATCAGCGTCTTGTGCCCCATCAGACCTCAGATCACCATCTTGTGCCCCCCATCAGACCTCAGATCAGCGTCTTGTGACCCCATCAGACCTCAGATCAGCGTTTGGGGCCCCATCAGACCTCAGATCAGCGTCTTGTGCCCCCATCAGACCTCAGATCAGCATCTTGTGCCCCCATCAGACCTCAGATCAGCATCTTGTGCCCCCATCAGACCTCATATCAGCATCCTGTGCCCCCATCAGACCTCAGATCAGCGTCTTGTGACCCCAACAGACCTCAGATCAGCGTCTTGTGGCCCCCATCAGACCTCAGATCAACGTCTTGTGCCCCCATCAGAACTCAGATCAGCGTCTTGTTGCCCCCATCAGACTCAGATCAACACATTGTGCCCCCATCAGACCTCAGATCAGCATCTTGTGCCCCATCAAGACCTCAGATCAGCGTCTTGTGACCCCATCAGACCTCAAGATCAGCGTCTTGTGCCCCCACCAGACCAGACCTCAGAGTCGCTTAAAAAAAAACCATACTTACCTGTTCTGCGCTGCCGCTGCCCTCAGCTCCCGCGCTCCCACTGTCTTCCCTTCCGGCGCACACTATGACCTGACGCTGCGTCAGGTCATAGTGAGCGCGGGAAGGGAAGACAGTGGAGCGCGGAACCTGAGGGCAGCGCAGAACAGGTAAGTATGTTTTTTTTAAGTGGCTGGGAGGGCTGCCTGCGCCACCCGACAGCACATCGCACACCCTCCCCCCCCCCTCCCCGGTGCCTAGTTGCTAATACGGCCCTGGGTAGATGTGGGGGAGGGTGGTAGTGAGGAGGCTCAGGAAAGTGAGGTAGCTAGCTGGGTAACAGTTAGAAAGCGGGGTAGAGGGAAAAGTGCCAGGGAGGCTAGCCCTGATCTGACACACCCCAACAAGTTTGCAAGTTTGGCAGATGGGGATGCCACTTCAGGGAGAGCACTGCTGCAGCCGGACACTTCCTCTGCCAGTCAGGGGAATGTCAGCTCCAGTAAGTAGGGGACCAGGAGAGCAGGGCAGGCCAGACAGGTGCTGGTAGTGGGAGATTCAATTATTAGGGGTACAGAGAGGGCAATCTGTCACAAAGACAGGGATCGTCGAATGGTGTGTTGCCTTCTTGGCGCTCGAGTTCGGCACATCGCGGATCAGGTTGACAGATTACTGGGAGGGGCTGGAGAAGATCCAGCAGTCATGGTCCATATCAGAACCAATGACAAAGTTAGAGGTAGGTGGAGCATCCTTAAAAATGATTTTAGGGATTTAGGGCATAAGCTTAGGCAAGGACCTCAAAGGTAGTGTTTTCTGAAATACTGCCTGTACTACGAGCCACACAAGAAAGGCAGCGGGAGATTAGGGAGTTAAACAAGTGGCTCAAGAACTGGTGTAGGAAGGAGGGATTTGGGTTCTTGGTGAACTGGGCCGACTTCTCTGTCGGCTACAGGCTCTACCGTTGGGATGGGCTGCACCTCAATGGGGAAGGGGCAGCTGTTTTGGGGGAGAAGATGACTAGAAGGCTGGATGAGTGTTTAAACTAGGGACTGGGGGGGAGGGTAACTACATTATAGATGGGGAAGATAGTGCAGATGGAGACCTGAGGCAAGGTAATGGAACTTGGGGGAGGAATGGAAGGAGGAACTAGGTGTAGGGGAAAAAATATACATAAACCTCTTAACTGTATGTACACTAATGCCAGAAGCCTAACTAATAAAACTGATGAACTGGAATTAATGATGGGTGAGGAGGACTATGACATAGTGGGAATAACTGAGACATGGCTGGATGATAACTATGACTGGGCAGTTAACGTACAGGGTTACAGTCTGTTTAGAAAGGATCGCCAAAACCGTAAAGGGGGAGGGGTCTGCCTTTATGTAAAGTCCTGTCTAAAGCCCACACTCCGGGAAGATATAAGTGAGGGTCCACAGAAAATCTACTTCTAAATGAAATAGACGAGGTGGCAAATCATAATGGGGTCGTTATTATGGGGGGGATTTCAACTACCCAGATATAGACTGGGAAACTGAAACCTGTATACCTCATAAAGGAAACAGGTTCTTGGAAAAAACCAAAGACAATTACCTTTCCCAACTGGTTCAGGACCCGACTAGAGGGACTAATACTGGACTTAGTATTAACCAATAGACCTGACAGAACAACAGATGTGCAGGTTGGGGGACACCTGGGAAATAGTGACCATAAAATAATAACCTTCCAATTTTCATTCAAAAGAGTGTTTCTTCAGGGACGAACAAAAATACCAAACTTCAAAAAAGCAATATTTAGCCAACTAAAAGAGGCCATAGACCTAACTAACTGAGACAAAGTCCTCAAAAATAAAAATACCCACAAAATGGGATATTTTTAAAAGCATCCTAATATCTAATTGTGAGAGGTACATACCTTATGGGAATAAAAGGTTAAGTAACAAGAAAAAACGAAAGTGGATAAATAGTAAAGAAAGCAATAAAACAAAAAAGAAAGCATTTAAAGGGGTTGTCCAAATTATGAAAAAAATATATATATCACTGTAAATCTGATGGGCAGCAATATATAACTAAGTTCAGCAAGTTTTAGGCAAAAAAAAAAATCTCTATTTCCTCATTTCCCTGGTTCTCTTCTGGCCTTTGTTTATATGCAATAACAACAATCTCAGCCCCTCCCCCCCTCTGTAAAAGCAGTGAATACAAGTGCTGAGTGACATGTCTGCCTGCTGGAATACTCAGCAGCATGTTGTATGTGTAGGACTACAAGTCCCAGCTATACAATGACACTGCTGATACACACAGGAAATTCTCCCTACCTGTTCTTGTACAATACAATTCCTTTATAGCTCCTTGCCCAGCATTTGTCTCCTCTCACTGCTGCAGCTACTATTTGTTATAAAGCCTTGAGCCCTCCGTGTGTTCTGGCTGAAGGGGTTAATGTTTTATCTGAAGGAATCCAAGGAGAGAGCAGATAGCAGGAGCCGGCAAAGAAAGGGGGCGTGGCCAGTGACGTCTCGTGTACAGACTGTTATCTGAACTCTGAGGCTTGTACACAAAACATCACAGACCAGGGAGATAAGCTGACATCACAGATCATGTGACCCTCAGTCAACTCTGAGAAACCAGCAGCTTTAGAAACACAAAGTATATGGGAAAGTTGTTATACCTGACAAGTTAGAAACATATAAAGAACAAAAAAATAACTCGGACAACCCCTTTAAATCACTAAAAGAGGAGGGGAGCGAGGTAGCATTTGAAAAACTATAAGGAAAAAAATAGAATATGTAAAAGACAAATAAAAACAGCCAAACTAGAGACCGAGAGATTAATCACCAAAGAGAGTAAACCTAACCCTAAAATGTTCTTCAATTATATAAATGGTAAAAAGTATAAACCTGAAGGTGTCGGCCCCTTACAGAGTAATGAGGGGGGGAGTTGCAGAGAGCGATAAGGAGAAAGCAAAGCTACTAAATATCTTTTTCTCCACTGTATTCACTTAGGAAAATAAACTGTCAGATGAAATGCAGAATATAAAAGTAAATTCTCCTTTAAAAGTACCCTGTCTGACCCAGGAAGAAGAGGAGCTACGTCTTAAAAAGATTAAAATATACAAATCGCCAGGACCGGATGGCATACACCCCCGTATCCTAAGAGAATTAAGTAATGTCATCGCCAGACCCTTATTTCTGATATTTCAGGACTCTATACTGACAGGGAATGTTCCACAGGATTGGCGCATAGCAAATGTGGTGCTAATATTCAAAAAGGGTCCAAAAACAGAGCCTGGAAACTAGGTCAGTAAGTTTAACATCTGTCGTGGGTAAACTGCTTGAGGGTTTTCTAAGAGATGCTATCTTGGAGTACCTCAATGAAAATAAGCAAATAACTCTATATCAGCATGGCTTCATGGGGGATCGTTCATGTCAAACCAATTTAATCAGTTTCTATGAGGAGGTAAGTTCTAGACTGGACCACGGCGAATCAATGGATGTCGTATATCTGGACTTCTCCAAAAGCATTTGACACGGTACCGCATAAAAGGTTAGTATATAAAATGAGAATGTTTGGCCTGGGAGAAAATGTCTGTATGTGGGTAAGTAACTGGCTCAGTGATAGAAAACAGAGGGTGGTTATTAATGGCACATACTCAGATTGGGTCACTGTCACTAGTGGGGTACCACAGGGGTCAGTACTGGGCCCTATTCTCTTCAATATATTTATTAATGATCTTGTAGAAGGCTTGCACAGTAAAATATCAATTTTTGCAGATGACACTAAACTGTGTAAAGTAACACAGAAGAGGACAGTACACTGCTACAGATGGATCTGGATAGACTGGAGGCTTGGGCAGAGAAGTGGCAGATGAGGTTTAACACTGACAAATGTAAGGTTATGCATATGGGAAGGAATAATGCAAGTCACCAGTACATACTGAATACTAAAACATTAGGTAACTCTGACATGGAAAAGGACCTAGGAATTTTAGTGAGCAGCAAACTAAGCTGTAGAAACCAGTGTCAGACAGCTGCTGCCAAGGCCAATAAGATATTGGGTTGCATAAAAAGAGGCATAGATGCCCGTGATGAGAACATAGTCCGGCCACTTTACAGATCAAGAGTTCTACTTTTTCTTGAAGATGACCTGACAAATGCAGTGCAATCTGCAGGCATTATGTTATAGAGCAGAAGAAGCTGAGCAGATTAATATACAGTTATGTGGAGAAAGATTCAGTAAAACTTGTAATTTATACATTTTTAGGACTTCAGTTGTACGTGGGGAAGGTATTAACATTTGATAGCATTGTGTGCATAGGTGTGTGTTTGCAGGGATAGCTGACCGTCACTGATACCTGTACAGTCATGGCCAAAAGTTTTGAGAATGACACAAATATTATATTTTCACATGATCTGCTGCCCTCTGGTTTTTATGTGTGTTTGTCAGATGTTTTTATCACATACAGAAATATAATTGCAATCATATTATGAGTAACAAAAGCTTATATTGACAGTTAGAATGAGTTAATGCAGCAAGTCAATATTTGCAGTGTTGACCCTTCTTCTACAGGACCTCTACAATTCTCCCTGGCATGCTCTCAATCAACTTCTGGACCAAATCCTGACTGATAGCAGTCCATTCTTGCACAATCAATGCTTGCATTTTGTCAGAATTTGTAGTTTTTTTTTTGTCCACCCGTCTCTTGATGATTGACCACAAGTTCTCAATGGGATTAAGATCTGGGGCGTTTCCAGGCCATGGACCCAAAATCTCTATGTTTTGTTCCCTGAGCCATTTAGTTATCACCTTTGCTTTATGGCAAGGTGCTCCATCATGCTGGAAAAGGCATTGTTGATCGCCAAACTGCTCTTGGACGGTTGGGAGAAGTTGCTCTCGGAGGACATTCTGGTACCATTCTTTATTCATGGCTGTGTTTTTAGGCAAGACTGTGAGAGAGCCGATTCCCTTGGCTGAGAAGCAACCCCACACATGAATGGTTTCAGGATGCTTTACAGTTGGCATGAGACAAGACTGGTGGTAGCGCTCACCTCGTCTTCTCCAAATAAGCTGTTTTCCAGATGTCCCAAACAATTGAAAAGGGGATTCATCAGAGAAAATGACTTTACCCCAGTCCTCAGCAGTCCACTCCCTGTACCTTTTGCAGAATATCAGTCTGTCCCTGATGTTTTTTCTGGAGAGAAGTGGCTTCTTTGCTGCCCTTATTGAGACCAGGCCTTGCTCCAAGAGTCTCCGCCTCACAGTGCGTGCAGATGCACTCACACCTGCCTGCTGCCATTCCTGAGCAAGCTCTGCACTGCTGGTAGCCCGATCCCGCAGCTGAAACACTTTTAAGAGATGGTCCTGGCGCTTGCTGGTCTTTCTTGGGCGCCCTGGAGCCTTTTTGGCAACAATGGAACCTCTCTCCTTGAAGTTCTTGATGATGCGATAGATTGTTGACTGAGGTGCAATCTTTCTAGCTGCGATACTCTTCCCTGTTAGGCCATTTTTGTGCAGTGCAATGATGACTGCATGTGTTTCTTTAGAGATAACCATGGTCAACAGAAGAGAAACAATGATGCCAAGCACCAGCCTCCTTTTAAAGTGTCCAGTGGTGTCATTCTTACTTAATCATGACAGATTGATCTCCAGCCCTCATCAACACCCACACCTGTGTTAATGGAACAATCACTGAAACGATGTTAGCTGGTCCTTTTAAGGCAGGGCTACAATGATGTTGAAATGTGTTTTGGGGGATAAAGTTAATTTTCTAGTCAAATATTGACTTTGCAAGTAATTGCTGTTAAGCTGATCACTCTTTATAACATTCTGGAGTATATGCAAATTGCCATTATAAAAACTGAAGCAGTAGACTTTGTAAAAATTAATATTTGTATCATTCTCAAAACTTTTGGCCATGACTGTACATGGGGACGGTCAGATGTATAAATTACTTAAGTTTTACTGAATCGTTTCCATATATCTATATATTATTCTGCTTAGCTCCTCCTGCTCTATAGCCTACAGACTTCACTGCATTTGGTTGTGACAGGTCCTCTTTAAAGAAACTAGTCAAATGTTTTTCTAACCTCATAAAACCCTTTGAGACTATGAACATATATACTTGCGGCATTATCGGCTTCTTAACCTAAGTTGAATTACATTTTCAATAAGTTGGTTCTTTAGGTTAAAAGCTGTGTAAAAGAACTTCTTAAAAAACAATGCCTTTTCTGTAGAATGATTAGACATAATGCAGTAGTAATCCTCCAATTATAACAGCTGCGGCCCTTGATGTCTCATATAGAAAAAGCAACATGTCCAACATGAACACATTTACTCACATAGACATTAGACTTTTTATGATCATCCTGCAGCTACAATAATTACAGCGCTCAAAGTTCCAGCCGCCATATCCCACTCTGTGACTGAGCTATGTAATTAAGCAAATCCTCTTTTCCTACTTAAGGAAATATGCATTTGGAAATGAAAAGCAGTAGTGTTTGGTGGTGGATGCTTGGGATCACGAGCTCTTTTGTTATGTTTTGAAGAATGTGCTTATTGTTCGTGCAGTGTTATTATACTGATGTTACTGTGTTGATTCCACAGGTCCCTTATGAAAATTATACATGTTTGGTAATGCATTTCATTTCTCATTCTCACCAGTTCTCATTATGTTAATAGTAGGGGTAATATAAGGAGCTGCTGGTACTAGAGATGTGCCACAATGCAAACATTTTTCTTTAGCGTGTGAAGAATAAGAGAGTGCACACCCCCGGCCTGTGCACTTTTATGCACAGCGCAGCAGGCGCAATGAGGTCACATATTCGCGCATGCTGCTAGGGAGAGCAGGATGGGGCTAGGTATTGTTACTTTTTAAATTTTATTAGCAATACAGGCTTCACTGCTGCAAGGGAGTACTAAGGTAAAAGCGGAGCAGCACTATTGTGAGGGGGCATTCTACTCTGTGAGGGAGCACTAAGGGGGCATTCTACTCTGTGAATGGGCACTAAGGGGACATTCTTCTGTGTGTGGGAGCACTAAGGGGGCATTCTACTGTGTGTGGGCACTAAGGGGACATTCTGCTGTATGTGGGAGCACTAAGGGGGCATTCTACCCTGTGTGGGCACTAAGGGGGCATTCTGCTGTGTGTTGGAGAACTAAGGAGGTATAACTACTATGAGGGGGCACTAACGGGGTATAACTATTGTGAGGAGACACAAAGGGGGCATAACTACTTTGAAGGGGCCACAATTATTGTGTGGTGGCACTATGGGGACATTCTACTGTGTGTGGGCACTAAGGGGACATTCTGCTGTGTGTGGGAGCACTAGGAGGACATTCTACTGTGTGCACTATGGGGGTATAACTACTTAACTACTGTGTGGTGGCACAAAGGGGACTTGGTAGGTTTCGGTGTGTATAGATAGGCATTCTCCATTGTATGCATTTTTGCTGGGGATTGCTGTTAGCAACGGACCACATGTGCAGGAATTGCTCCCCCGGTTTGATATGCGCAACAGCATATGGGGTCTGAGCAATTTTCTGCCATTTTAGACCACGTTTTTTTCTGTGATTGTATTTGAACATTTACACCTGGAGGTGTGGCAACTCCAGGTCTGAATTTACCATTACTTACATCTTATGGTAACATTCTGGTGCACCTGTGTAGCCTGAGTCACATGAGTCATTGGTAGGTGGGGCTCATAGTCTCCTCCCTCCTCCCATTGAATGTGTGATTTCACGTTGGAGGTAACTAGGAGTAGGTTGCTGTGTGTCGGCCTATATGCTCCTTCCGCAATTGCCCGTACGGCAAGGTAGGTTAGCGTTAGGTCCTGAGCCACTCTGAGATACCTTGACGTGGTGCTCGGGCTCCGGTATGTTCTTGATATAAGAATATATTGGCGAAAGTATCATTTTAACATCAGTGTGAGGGTTTAGCCATATATTGTCGATTGCATTACCGCCGCAGTGCACCTCTACTAGTGATTGTTTGATAACCATTACTGGGCCCAAATAATTGAGAAGACTATGCTAAATTCATATGGGTCATTAGTATGCATACTTTAGAAGATGCCTATGGTGACAGGGATGCCAGCACTGAACTGCCTCTCCTCCTCTGCTTCCTGTCTCGCAGTAAGGCTTCATTCACACGACCGTATGTGTTTTGCGGTCTGCAAATTGCGGATCCGCAAAATAAACGGATGACGTTCCGTATGGCATCCGTGTCCGTTTTTTTTGCGGATCCATTGTAACAATGCCTATCCTTGTCAGCACAACGGACAAGAATAGGACATGTTCTATCTTTTTTGCGGAACGGAAATGCGGACATACGGAAACGGAATGCAAACGGAGTACCTTCCGTTTTTTTTGCGGACCCATTGAAATGAATGGTTCCACATACGGTCCGCAAAAAAAACGGAACGGACAAGGAAACAAAATACGGTCGTGTGAATGAAGCCTAATAGGGTTTTTCTGTAGCTGTCATCAGACTTGTAGGTCTTTCTTCAACTGTACAATTTAGATGCTTTTGGATCCTCCTAATAGTGGCCCGTAGGCAAACAACACTTTATGTTATGTGTATGTTAAGCTACTTTCACACTGGTAGCACAGCTCTTGGGAAGGCTGTCCCAGCAGAGAACAGCCTGCCGGAGTTCTCCGGATCCAGCATTGTCAGATGTTAACAGAATGCCCACTGTGCCCATGGACTATAATGGGATCTGGCAGAGATCCTTCCACTACCGGGCAAATATGCCAAGATTCGGACAGATAAAAAACATAGCATGCAACAGTTTATGTCAGTTGAACTCCCATCATTCTATGCCGGAGCAGCCTGCCAGAGAGCTGTGCTGCCAATGTGAAAATAGCCCAACCTGGAGAATTCTAGAATAACTAGTGCTAAAAATGTCTTTCTTCTGCATTGCCATAGTCAACACAATTATTCATGTTCCAAGAATATGGTATGTGTTTGCTCTTACTGTTTCTGTACTATTATTTTAGCTTGACATTCTCCAGCTGGCATTGGTTCATACCAATTCTTTAATTGTCCTTTATTAAAAAAAATATGGATTTGCTGCATATTTCCATTTCTTTGAATATATGGCCCAAGAACAAAGTTAATCTGATCAATTGAGCCCATCAGAACTGCAATTCTTCCTGGCATGATGTAATTACTTCATCAGGTGTTATATGGACACTGCTTCATCATATCTATCATATCTTAATGTGCTGTCTTTTTTTAAAATTCATATTCTGTAAAAACAAATATTCTAAAGTGTAGATTGATTTTAAAATAATACAAGCTGCAAAGCTATGATTCACAACACAACAATCAATGCAATAATGGAATACCGTATAAATATGTTTATAACTATACGCGTTTTAAAATCCTTTTTAATTTAACATTGGGACAGATTTATTAATCCTGTATAGGGTGTAAACTTAGACAGGCTGTCTAGACATACAGCACGTTTATCACAGTGGCTCAGACGGGATGATAAATGTGGTGCAAGACTAGACACTTCTGTCTAACTCTTTAATAACTATTGGTTAGCTTTCTTTACAACAGAATTTTACGCCATAATTATGGCACAATTTTGGCACAAAATGTTGCATATTAGGACACCTTTCCAGCTAATGCTACTTTCACAGGGGAACAGCCTGCATGTCGTGCTGCCGGAAGTCTGCTCTGGCCCCATTCACTATAATGGGGTCGGGCCGGAGGTCCGGCCGCAGCATGGCAATCATGCTGAGAGGCGGCCGGACAAAAACTGCAGCATGCACCCTGCTAACGCTAATGTGATAGTAGCCTAAGCCACACTCCCTTTAAGTTAATCTCACCCCCATGACAAGCTGAAAACTGTGGATTTCTTAAAACTAGATCTGTCAAATTTGGGCTCAGAGTTGGTTAAAAAAAAGATATGATACTACAGTAACTTTTCCGATGCTCTCTCATTCTCAACTCATTACTAGGTCTGAGTTGGTCTCTACTTCCTGGTCACGTCTCAATATACATATAATGATAGTGATAAGCCATTCACTGGCTGAGGAAATTCATCAATACAGCCAGCGTTTGGTTTGGCAGGCATTTCCTGTGTGTTGAGATAGGACAAGGAAGTAGAGACCAGCAGTGGGGTAGGCCTCAAAACTTGAACATTAGAGGATCTGTGAGGTGAGTACCACTTGTTTTTTATTTTTTATACCCCTCTGAGACCTTTATCTTACTGAAATACAGTGCAGAAAGGATTCATTTACAAAAAAAGTGACTACCACACCCTGAGAAAATATTTTGTAAAAACCATGAAACTTTATTAGGTCTAAATTAAAACTTATAGTTAACAGCTCCAATAGTTCCAAAATAGACAATATGTAATTGGAAGCTACACTCGACACATAAATTGCTCTTCCAGTTGCCTAAAGGCTTTGAGATTCACTAAGTGGTACAGCTGCTTGACCAGGTGGGAGTTCAGTTGGCACACAAGCGGAGTACTGCATGTTGTTGTTTCCTGCCCAATGCCCACACATTCCATTATGGATGACTGATGATGGAGAGAAGGATGGGGAGGATTAGACAGAGCAGGAGAAGCATAGGCTAATGATGACGATAACAACAACACTGTACTGATAGTGGATGTGGCCTGGCTACCAGTGTGATGATGGAAAAAAGGAGGTCAGTTCTATTGCTATTCTATTGCATTGCTGGTCAGTTCTATTTTTACATATGAGCCATCTCATGTGTTGAAGGAACGCCATATTTCATACGTTTGTGCTTGAGTGATAACATATTTTTGCTTTCAGAGCTTGAGATGGTTTTGCTGACTGGAAAAGTAGAGAAAAATTCTCAAACTGGAAATAACTGCACAGAACAACCATCAGCAATGCTCACAACATTTCTGCCACTGCAACTACAATCATCTAAGTTTGCCCTATGTCTGATAGATTTTGAGCCTGCCCCAACAACAGCAGGAATATCACCTGCTCCTGAGACCCAATATTGCAAAAACAAATAACCAATTGGAAAGAGTCCACTACTATGATTTACACCAACTGTGAGGCAGACCAATACATCAGGTTAGGTACACTCATTGGTGCTAAATTTAATTTTTTAATAAAATTTTCAACATTTTTTGACACGTGTCAAAACCATCCCTTTTGACTGGTTGAGGCTGACTGCAAGGCATTATGGGCAAGCCTGATGGGCTCCTCCTGAGATCCTCCTGCAAATTGAATTTCACAAGTTTCAGATTCACTGGAACCCTGAAGTTTTGGGAAATTTTAGACAAATTTGATTTGATTAGAATTGATTCTCTCATCTCTAGACCTGTTGTTCAAATCAAAGTTTGGTGGTTATTTTACATTTTCTACATTTAAAATTAATCCTAAAATCCTGCAGTTTTCAAACTGGCCACTAAGGCCACAAACGGCCAATAGACAGCACCACTAAGCCTAATAAAAGATGGCACTTCTTGGCCTGTACAGATCACTTCTCAACAGTCATCTCATTTCCACGGGCAGAATTACAATGACAGATGACACGTATATATAGATAACACAGGATTTATCATTCACAATAGGTCACAGCTTATTTACTCCTTTTTTGTACAATGACCTCTGCACAGGTCACAGAGCATACCTAGAAAATTCAGCCATAGAAGTCGATGAGTCCTCTCCAGACTATTGTGTTTGTAATTGTGGCCCATGAAGAATCCTGTAAAGTACATCTCTAAACGCCCTTAAGAACAGCTCAGGTAAAATGGCTGACCTTATAATAATGTTCAGGAAATAAAATAAAAAAATCTATAATCAGAATGTAAAAACAGATTAGATAAAAAGGAATGTATTACTATCTAGTTTTAGCTGTCAGAAAAAACATAGGGGATATATTTCCTTTAAGAGTTGACATTTTGTTAACTGTATACCAAAGCAAGATTAAAAGAGTTTTTCCAAATTTTAAATCTGATGACCTATCCTCTGGACACTTGGGACCCATGCCGATCAGCACAACACTGTACATTTTATAGCAGCTGTTCCTGGTAACGTAGCTCAGGCCCATTCACTTCTATGAGGCTGATGTGACCTATGAGTGTGTCGTCACTCTGCCTAGAGAAAGCTACGGGAAGGCCACAGCGCTACTGCCTTCTTGAACAGTTGATTGGCAGGGGTCCTGGGTGTTGGGCACCACCAATCAGATACTCATGATTTATCCAGAGGATAGCAGGAAAAACAGACTGTGCTGGTAAATTTCTTGACTTTGTAGGCTTTTTCGAACTAGCATCTCCCCAATGGCAGTATTCTTTAGACTATGCCAGCTGGGACATGGTGTTTTCTCATACTTTTATATATAAAAAATTCCTTAGTAAACCAGTCATATGTGTCAGAAAAAGTGGCTAAAATGATTCATAAATATGGACATATTTTATATTATAATTATGTCAGAATATTGGCATAAATACACAGGTACATATGGCCAAGCTTGTCAGAGGCTTTCCTGGCAGGTTTAACCAGATCACAACCTTGGTGATTTTGGTCTTCAAGGATCAGACAAGGTTTAGGCCAAGTTCGCACTTCAGTTATTTGGTCAGTTATTTCCATTAGTTATTGTAAGCCAAAAACAGGTGCGGATCATAGAACAGATCTTTCCACTATACCTGATCTCTGGGTAGGCTTCGCTACTGGTTTTGGCTTACAATAACTGAGAGAAATAACTGACCAAATAGCTGAAATGTTTACTTGGCCTTAGCTGGATTTTACATGTGTCAGTTTAACTGCTACTATAACTTTTTTTGTCAGGCTAGTGACATGATTTTTGCTGCTTTTATGCAGGGATGGTGGTGGGGGGGAATAACACAGGAAATAATTATATGTCTTTTTATAAACATAATTAATGTTTTTTGGAATTTCAGGCATAGTTTGAAAAAACTGTAAATATGCTTTTTTTTTGCTTTTAGCATTTTTGTCTAACAATAATTGCAGTGCCCTCACATAGATAGTTTCTGTGTATCCCCCATTATCTATAAGAAATTTTGATATATCACTTGTCCACTTTCAGGTAATTGGTAGAGATGAGCGAGTAGTGAAATATTCGAAAGTTCGAAATTCGATTCGAATAGACTGCGAAATTCGACTATTCGACCGGATATCGAATCCCATTAAAGTCTATGGGAAAAAAATGCTCGCCACTTGGAAATCTCAATTCGACCACTTGGAGGTCACCAAGTCCACCCTGGAACCTCAGAAAAGGATGCCAACACTGCTGGAATGCAACTGGGACAGCAGGGGAAGCATGTCTGGGTGCATATAACGCGCCCAAGTCGCACTATTACGCCACTATCACAGCCTCTCAACAATACACTCCAAACACAATATAACCTCTCTGTAAAGTGAGACCATACAAGGAAACCTTCTTTCCTCAACATTGCCATGGACCCCAAGCCAAACTAGACAAAAAAGAAGATAAAATTCTGCACCCCTTAAAATCACGTTGCCTATGACAACCACAGATGGCATAGGCAAGGGGAAAGCAAATAGACCCCACCCCTAATTGTCATTGTGTGTGTGTGTGAGATGTGGTCAGACATGTCTTCTTTAAAATGTAAAAACAACTCAAACACATGCAGAAGCCTTAAAATGCCCAAATTGTTGGCGCTTGAGATGTCAGTGACCCGACCTGGCCCAGTGTCATGTCTAGCAGGTAAAGCAGTGGGGATGTTGAGGGATGCGTAGGACCGCAAAAGGCAGGAAGAGGCCGTGGGCTGGCCAGAGGCTCATGGAAAATTTTGTGGCGGCCCAAGAGGTGACACCTCTTAAAAATTATGTGGAGGCCCAAGAGGTGAGACCTCTTAAAAATTATGTGGAGGCCCAAGAGTTGACACCTCTTAAAAATTATGTGGAGGCCCAAGAGGTGAGACCTCTTAAACATTTTGCGCAGGCCCAAGAGGTGAGACCTCTTAAAAATTATGTGGAGGCCCAAGAGGTGAGACCTCTTAAAAATTATGTGGAGGCCCAAGAGGTGAGACCTCTTAAACATTTTGTGGAGGCCCAAGAGGTGAGACCTCTTAAAAATTATGTGGAGGCCCAAGAGGTGAGACCTGTTAAAGATTTTGTGGAGGCCCAAGAGGTGAGACGTATTAAAAATTATGTGGAGGCCCAAGAGGGGAGACCCGTTAAAAATTATGTGGAGGCCCAAGAGGTGACACCTCTTAAAAATTATGTGGAGGCCCAAGAGGTGAGACCTCTTAAAAATTATGTGGAGGCCCAAGAGGTGAGACCTCTTAAACATTTTGTGGAGGCCCAAGAGGTGAGACCTCTTAAACATTTTGTGGAGGCCCAAGAGGTGAGACCTCTTAAAAATTATGTGGAGGCCCAAGAGGTGAGACCTGTTAAAGATTTTGTGGAGGCCCAAGAGGTGAGACGTATTAAAAATTATGTGGAGGCCCAAGAGGGGAGACCTGTTAAAGATTTTGTGGAGGCCCAAGAGGTGAGACGTATTAAAAATTATGTGGAGGCCCAAGAGGGGAGACCCGTTAAAAATTATGTGGAGGCCCAAGAGGTGAGACCTGTTAAACATTTTGTGGAGGCCCAAGAGGTGAGACGTATTAAAAATTATGTGGAGGCCCAAGAGGTGAGACCTGTTAAACATTTTGTGGAGGCCCAAGAGGTGAGACGTATTAAAAATTATGTGGAGGCCCAAGAGGGGAGACCTCTTAAAAATTATGTGGAGGCCCAAGAGGTGAGACCTCGTAAACATTTTGCGCAGGCCCAAGAGGTGAGACCTCTTAAAAATTATGTGAGGCCCAAGAGGTGAGACCTCTTAAACATTTTGTGGAGGCCCAAGAGGTGAGCCATAAATATAAAAATTTTTCTGATTTACGGACCAATTCTACGGCGGTTAAGGAGGAGGAGGAGGAGGTGGAGGAGGAAATGGCACTTCATACACATGGCACTTCACTTTTGGCTGCTTTCCACGGTTGGAGAAGCAAAGTCCGGGTCAATCCACTTGCTGTTCATTTTGATTAGCGTCAGCCTGTCGGCACTGTCGGTTGACAGGCGGCTGCGCTTATCGGTGATAATGCCCCCGGCAGCGCTGAACACCCTTTCTGATAGCACGCTGGCGGCAGGGCAGGCAAGCACCTCCAAGGCGTACAGGGACAGTTCCAGCCACGTGTCCAACTTGGATTGCGAAGACCCAGTACAGTTTGTTCTCCACTATCCGGACAAACACGTGTGTCCCGGGAAAAGCAGCCCAGCATGAAGTCAGCCATGTGTGCCAGACTCTGAATAGGCATGACGTCACTGCCCCCACCAGAAGGATCACTTGCCATTTCCTCCTCTTCCTCTTCCGCCTCCTCTCCGCCCCATCCGCGCTGAACCAATGGGACGCACACAGCCTGACTGCTACCCTCGCCGCCAGCATCCTCCTCCTCTTCCACAGCCACCTCCACGTCGTCCTCCTCCTCCTCATCCTCCTCCTCCTGCAACTGCCACCGTGAAGCAGACAAAAGTGTGGTCTGACTGTGTAGCTCCGTTGCGTCTCCTCCTGCCCCCGTCTCCTCTGTGTGCAAATGCGTTCTCCCTTATTGCGATGAGGGATTCTTTAAGGACGCATAGGAGCGGGATGGTTACGCTCGGCCCTGCTGGCTGTGGCCTCACTTCTCTGTCTGAACTGTCCTCTGCCTGTGGACATCCCTCTGCCTGTGGACATCCCTCTGCCTGTGGACATCCCTCTGCCTGTGGACATGCCTCTGCCTGTGGACATCCCTCTGCCTGTGGACATTCCTCTGCCTGTGGACATCCCTCTGCCTCTTGCTGCCTTTTTCGGTGCTGCGCAGACCACCACCTCTCCACTGCTTTCCTCGCTGGACATCACCCTGGACCGGGTCAGTATCGGACAGTACAAAGCGGTGGTACATTTCATACTCCAGCCGTGGCCTTTTTTCATTCTCCCAATGCCTTGAGACATGTACTGAATGTAAATGAAGGTGTTGTAATCGCGTCTCTCTGTGACAATAGCTCGATACTATCAACTGCCAATTTTATTTTTAACTTTTTTTTTTTTTAGCGAACAGTTTTTTTCAACTTACTGATGTTTTCCAGTCTCTGTTTGGAAACTTTCTATGACTTTTTTCGTACTGGGTGCATTTGGTATAAATATGCAGAGAGTTATTTATGGTTTAATCGCAGAACGATGCAAAGGGAAAGCGTCGTCTAAAGGAGAATCATTTACCTCAGATAATTCAACCAGCAACTATGGCCCCCAACAGCATTTCCGCGCCCCCCGTCCTCGTCCACGTCCTATTCCGCTAGCCCCCCTCCGCATTTTATTTTTTTTGGTTACAATATTTTGCCTTCACAGCCGTGAAATAATTTTTGCAAGAGAACGCACAGTACAGTTGCCAATTATAAGGCCTAATATTTTAGAGTTCAAGGTACACAGCCGTGTACTAACTTTTCAGACGGTGGGTATTAACACCAGGTATTTAAAGAATTTTGCAAGAGAACGCACAGTACAGTTGCCAATTATAAGGCCTAATATTTTATAGTATAATTATGTGGAGGCCCAAGAGGTGAGACCTGTTAAAAATTATGTGGAGGCCCAAGAGGTGAGACCTCTTAAAAATTATGTGGTGGCCCAAGAGGTGAGACCTGTTAAACATTTTGCGCAGGCCCAAGAGGTGAGACCTCTTAAAAATTATGTGGAGGCCCAAGAGGTGAGACCTGTTAAACATTTTGTGGAGGCCCAAGAGGTGAGACGTATTAAAAATTATGTGGAGGCCCAAGAGGTGAGACCTGTTAAACATTTTGCGCAGGCCCAAGAGGTGAGACGTATTAAAAATTATGTGGAGGCCCAAGAGGTGACACCTCTTAAAAATTATGTGGAGGCCCAAGAGGTGACACCTTTTAAAGGCTGCAGTTATCCACAGATTTGCATGCAATGTAAAATGGTTACACTCATTTTATAAAGGCAACTATCATGAAAAATCAGTTTAAATGTATTGAGGGCAGCACAGAAGTATTTCTACAGAGGAAGGAGTATTCTTTTTATTTTTTTTCCTTTTTTTTATATGTTATATGCTGTTGCCTTCAGTATATGAGAGTTGATTTCATGATGCTACTGCAGCCACTTAAAAACGTTTTAAGTCTTGTTTTGTTTTTTTGAATACTGAGAATGCTATTTTGTACCAGATTTTGTATGTAAAGACTGAACACATTAAAATGAGAATGTTACCAAAATTATAATTTATAATTTATTTACCTTTTGTGGAGGCCCAAGAGGTGAGACCTCTTAAAGATTTTGTGGAGGCCCAAGAGGTGAGACCTCTTAAAGATTTTGTGGAGGCCCAAGAGGTGAGACCTCTTAAAGATTTTGTGGCAGGCCCAAGAGGTGAGACCTCTTAAAGATTTTGTGGCAGGCCCAAGAGGTGAGACCTCTTAAAGATTTTGTGGAGGCCCAAAGAGGTGAGACCTCTTAAAGATTTTGTGGAGGCCCAAGAGGTGAGACCTCTTAAAGATTTTGTGGAGGCCCAAGAGGTGAGACTCTTAAAAGATTTTTGTGGAGGCCAAGAGGTGAGACCTCTTAAAGATTTTGTGGAGGCCCAAGAGGTGAGACCTCTTAAAGATTTTGTGCAGGCCCAAGAGGTGAGACCTCTTAAAGATTTTGTGCAGGCCCAAGAGGTGAGACCTCTTAAAGATTTTGTGGAGGCCCAAGAGGTGAGACCTCTCAAAGATTTTGTGGAGGCCCAAGAGGTGAGACCTCTTAAAGATTTTGTGCAGGCCCAAGAGGTGAGACCTCTAAAGATTTGTGCAGGCCCAAGAGGTGAGACCTCTTAAAGATTTTGTGGAGGCCCAAGAGGTGAGACCTCTCAAAGATTTTGTGGAGGCCCAAGAGGTGAGACCTCTTAAAGATTTTGTGCAGGCCCAAGAGGTGAGACCTCTTTAAAAATTATGTGGGAGGCCCAAGAGGTGAGACGTCTTAAAAATTGTGTGGAGGCTAAGAGGTGAGACCTCTTAAACTTTTGTGAGCGGCCCAGAGGTGGACCTCTTAAAAATTATGTGGAGGCCCAAGAGTGAGACCGTATTAAAAATTATGTGGAGGCCAAAGGAGGAGAGACCTCTTAAACATTTATGTAGAAGGCCCCAAGAGGTGAGACCTCTTTAAAAATTATAGTGGAGGGCCCCAAGAGGTGAGACGTGATTAAAAATTATGTGGAGGCC
>ONZH01013801.1:0-111094 GCA_900303285.1 Rhinella marina
GCTTGTTCCACAAAAAATAAGACCTCACGCAGCTCAGTCCACAAAAAAATTAAAAAGTTATCACTCTTACAAACCATGACAAAAAATTCCATGTTAGAAAATGCAGATGCTGCTCCTCCCGTTCTGAGCCCTGGTATATCCCCAAATAACAGTTTGTGGGGTGTTCCTGCAAACTGCAGAATCGGGGTAATAAATATTGAGTTTTGTTTTGTTGTTAAACCTTGATGTGTTACAGGAAAAAAATGATTAAAATGCAAAAATCTGCAAAAAAAAGTGAAATTTTGAAATTTCACATCTATTTTGCTTTAATTCCTGTGGAATACTTAAAGGGTTAACAACATTTCTAAAACCAGTTTTGAATAGTTTGAGGGGTGTAGTTTCTAAAATGGGGTCATTTATTGGTGGTTTCTATTATGTAAGCCCACAAACTGACTTCAGAACTGAACTGGTCCTTAAAAAAGTTGATTTTGCAAATATTGCGTCTAAAATTCTAAACCTTTTACTGTCCTAAACAAATAAAATGACACTACCAAAATAATGCCAACATAAAGTAGATATATGGGGAATGTAACTTAAAAAGGATTTTATGGGGCATCACTATCTGTCTTAAAAGCAGAGAGATTTACGTGCAACAAAGTATTAATGCAAGGGGGCCGAATAATTTTGCACGCCCCACTTTTCAGTTTTATTATTACAAAAAAAGTTTAAATGATCCAATAAATTTCTTCCACTTCACAATTGTGACCCACTTGTTGTTGATTCTTCACCAAAAATTTAAAATGTTATATCTTTTTGTTTGAAGCCTGAAATGTGGCAAAAGGTTGAAAAGTTCCAGGGGGCGGAATACTTTTGCACGGCACTGTATAGTCAAAATTAAATCAGCAACTTTCTTTAAAAAAAAGAAGAGAAAGTAAAGCCCTCATTTAGGCCTTTCGGGCTTAAACTCTCCAACCTATAAATCCATATCGTTTCCTCTTGCAGAAGGATTTTGTCCAGATTTCCTTGCCTTGGTCCCAAAGATTTTTTACATATACCCCAGAATTTAAAACAACTGGGATTATTGTCATGAAATTGCCTGACATGCCTTGAAATCGGTGTGTTTTTTTTTTGTATTAATACTTATATGTTGACTAATTCGTCTTCGGAACTCTTGTGTTGTTTTGCCAACATACAGTTTCTCACATGTACATTTAATGGCATAAACAATGCCCGTCGTCTGGTAGTTTATAAACTGCATAATATCATACCTTCTACCATTCACTGGATTACTGAAGGACCTCGTTTTGTGCAAGTAGGGACAGAAGGAGCATCTACCACAAGGGAAGGTCCCCACTAGCTTTGATCTTAGCCATGTGAGTGGTGGTAGGACCAGTGGCAAAAAACTATGGACCAGAAGGTCCTTTAGGTTCTTGTCCCGTCTGTAGCTGATGCTCGGTAGTGCAGTTAGCACATCCCTAAGTTCATTATCTGCCCTAAGTATGTGCCAATATTTCTGAAATACCCAGCAGACCCTTTGATGATAAACATCATATGTTCCAATGCATCTTATCACTTGCTGACTTGAATCCTCAGTTCTGCCCCGTAATAACTCAGCACGTTTCATCTTTTTCGCTCTAGCGAACGCCTTGTGCAAAACCTTTTTGGGGTACCTTCTCGCTTCAAACCTGTGTCATAGGTTGTCACATTCTTTGATAAAATCAGCTTCATTAGAGCAATTTCTCCTGGCTCTGATATATTGGCCTACAGGGATACCCTTCTTGAGAGGGAGGGGATGATGAATACCCCAGTGCAAAAAGTTATTCGTAGATGTAGGTTTACGAAAGATGTTGGTGTGGATACGGCCACCAGAGTCCAGTGAGATCCTAAGGTCAAGAAAGGTCAATGTTTTATTATGTATTTCTGAAGTGAACTTGAGGCCGATGTCATTACTATTGAGACGTGCAACAAACTCATGAAAAAGTGCAGTGGTACCTTCCCATAATATGAGTACATCATCGATGTACCGTGCTGAGTGTATCGGTGTAGTTGTTCCGAAAAAAATAACGTGTTTTCCCACCACCCTAAAAAAAATTAGCGTAATTCGGTGCACATTTACTCCCCATAGCGGTGCCGACTAATTGTAAATAAAAATCACCATTGTACAAAAAACAATTGTGTGTCAACAAATAACGTAATAAAGTAAGAACAAAGTGATTGTGTGCGTGAAACTGTGTACCCTTGGTGAAAAGTAAAGATGAAGTGGCCTGAATTCCTAGGTCGTGCTTAATACTGGTATACAGCGCCTCAATGTCCAAGCTGGCTAGCTTGGTACCCTCTATAACCTGGACCTCCTGGAGTCTGGTGACCGCATTCTTAGTATCTCTGATGTACGATGGGAGAGATAGGACAAAACTCATCAAGTCTCTAAAAGCTACCGCCTCCTCTTCATCCAGATTATCTGGGACCCTATTGACCATATGGGGTAGATCTTTGAGATCTTGAATAATCAGATCAACAAACGTCTCAATGTTACCAAATTGAAAAAATAGATTTTTCTTTTTGCTGTAAGGTGTAGGAGTATTTCTCCTTCTGTTTATGTACTTTGTGAAGTGCTAACTTGCAAGCAAAAAGATTGATAGATTAATAGACAGGAATCTCCCATATGGGTAACCAACCCGGCACATCTATAACAGTAATATATGTTAACATGATGTATGACAAATAAATAAATAATAAAAATAAAATGACCTCCTGATAAAGATCAATATACATTGCCTCTCTTAGAAATATACAGACCCCCATATTGGTGGCACTTGTTGCTGTTATTGCCAAATATTGAAATATAGGCACTAGATATTAACCACTTCCCGTCCGCCCATTGACTATAAATGTCTGGGAAGTGGTTATCTATCTCTGAATGGACGTTTCTGAACGTCCATTCAGAGATAGCAGCTGCACGCTAACCGTGCAGCTGCACAGTGGGGTACCTGCTATCAGTGACAGCAGGGTACCCCAAATAGAAGGCAGGGACCATTCTCAGGGGTCCCTGCCTTCTAGATCACTGTATGCACAGCGCTCACCGAGCGCTGTGTATACAGATCAGGAAGCGCTATTGCGCTTCCTGTTCCGGCCCGGCGTTCACGTGATCGCTGGGGCCGGGAGAGTGCAGGAGCTGCCGGGTCTCTCATAGACCCGATCAGCCCTGCACTGATTATCTGGGACCCTATTGACCATATGGGGTAGATCTTTGAGATCTTGAATAATCAGATCAACAAACGTCTCAATGTTACCAAATTGAAAAAATAGATTTTTCTTTTTGCTGTAAGGTGTAGGAGTATTTCTCCTTCTGTTTCCAGTTAAAACAGTTGAATTCTGGTGTCTGGCGACCCCTTTGTAATAAACGTAAATGTTTCTCTTCTAGTGCAATGTTGGATAGATTGATAATTTGTAGGCCACCCCTGACATATTCAGGTCTTCGGATTGTATGCCCATTTGTCCCTGTCTCTCAACTGAACTCCCTGGCCAAAAAAAGGAGACACTGTTGTCAGAGTAGTATTGGTTAGCTGATGCTAAGAGGAGGTGGTAGCAGAGAAAAATGACGGTATAGAACCAGAAGGAAGGGAACTTTCTGGTCCCACCTTCGGGGTCTGAGATGAATTGATACCTATCATTTGCGGTACAGATGTCAATGTGCCCGTCATGTTTATAGGTCCCCATGACTGTACTGTGGCTGCAGAGTTGGTTGCCACTTGTGGCGCCGGTGCTCTCCTTTGGGTGTATGGTGCACGTCCCTTGTTTTTACGCTTAGTGCCAACCGGAGCACCTCCCTGATTCCTCTATGTCATATCCTCAGAGCCAGACCAATCTGATTCTGATATATCTGATTGAGAGGTTTTTATATAATTATTTGTATTAGGCCTCTTACACACGAACGTTGTGTTTTGCGGTCCGCAAATTGCGGATCCACAAAAAGACCGGATGACGTCTGTATGGCATCCTTTTTTTTTGCGGATCCATTGTAACAATGCCTATCCTTGTCCGTTTTGTGGACAAGAATAGGACAGGTTCTGTGTTTTTTGCGGGGCTACGGAACGGGCATACGGGTGCGGACAGCACACCGTATGCTCTCAGTATTTTTTGCAGACCGGAGCCCGCAAAAAATACTGTCATGTGAAAGGGGCCTTATTTCTGATATTTCTCAGAGCTGCTCCTGAATTGGTCTTATTGATGTAAATCTGACCTGTGTCAAAATCTCGACTATCCCTAATGTATTTCCTGTGTTTCCTTTCTTTAATTTCTATTTGAAAGGACTCTATATTTTTTTGTAATTTTTGTTCACACTGGGCAAATTCTGACTGCACTCTAAAATTCTGGATCTGATTAATTTCTTGTTCTAACTGCGTAGTAATTTTACCAAAAGACACTTTCTCATAATCAAGCAGATATTGCAACATACGTAGTGAATTTTAGGTCAATAACTGTTGCCAGCCTTTTAAACTCAGCATCCTCCTGATGGAAATTGGGGACAATATTAATGCGCATACCACGATATATGATCCTTTGCTGAAGGTATGTCTCAAGGCTGGTAATCTCCCATAGTGACCTGATGTATTGCTTGTATGTTTTATTACTTTCTTTAAATGATATATGTATATCAGTTTTATTTATAGGAAGGCTTGATGTGGAAAAAACTTGTTCTGCCTCTGAGGTGAGGAGTCTAGGGGAGGTTTGAGTAGACAGAAAACCTGCCATTAATTTGGACTGTTGCTGACTCCAATAGCGGGTCTAGCATAAATGTGGCTTTTATGCCACTAATTACAATTCCACACTTTAAATGACGACCCTATCTGGGTATGGGTTTTTAGACTGCTTTAGCTGTATGCTGCTTAGTATAGCACTTTAATAGACAATCAGTCTGCAGTAATGAATGTCTGATGGTGTGTGGAGGTTCTCTTGTCAATGAATGTAACTGGACAAGCCTCAGCTTTAAAACAAACAGCAAGCGTGGTGGGCTGGGAATAGTACACTTCCAGCATCACCATTACTCTATAGGATATTATACAAGTAGAGCCGCAGTCAGTGACAGCAGGGTTTTTAATAGGGACTACTCACTGTTTATTTTAGGAGCAATAAATAAAAGTTATATTTTAAGTATTGGACAAACAAGTCCACTTTGTATCTGGGTCAAGTAGGGTGTATAGGCTAATCTAGCCAGCTGTGATTATATTTCAAGCCATAATGGGCTCCATAGTACAGCAGTCACATGTGGTTTTAAAGGTGTACCTGAGCTTTAAAAAAAAAGTTGGCATAACAGCTGTTATTAAGCAGTTATGTGTGTGCTTCCCTATTGTTTTTCAGCCTTATTATTCTCTGTTTTGGGTGCACAGCTAGATGCATTTCACTCAGAAGCACCGAGAAATCTGCCATCACTGTACTGCTGTGACTTCCTTTCCCTTACTTCCCACTATGAATGTTTTCAGGTTCGGAGCTCACTGAACACATAAGGTGGGGAAAATCACACTTAGGGCTCATGCACACGACCTTATGTAAATACAGATGATGTCCATGTGCATTCCGTATTTTGTGGAACGGAATAGCTGACACCTAATAGAACAGTCCTATCCTTGTCCGTTATGCAGACAATAATAGGAGATGTTCCATTTTTTTGCAGAACAGACATAAGGAAGTGGACTACATACAGAGTAACTTCCATTTTTTTGCAGCCCCAATTAAATGAATGGTTCAACATACAGTCCACAAAAAAAAGGAACGGCCATGGAAAGAAAATAAATTTGTGTTTGAGCCCTTACAGAAAGGCAGGAGACTCCTGTGAATTCAGAAGCAGTTCTTTTATCAGGCAGGCTCAAGATCCCAGCCAGTTCTGACACGCCCCCACTTCCTCTCTGGCATCTCTTTTTACTAAGGATGGATCTTGCCAGACAACAGGCAGTGGACTGCAAATTAGGTGGGAGTGAGACCCCTAGTGGCCATGACTTTACAGCTTTTTTTTTTTTTTTTTTTAATGAAGTGATTTATAAATTTGCTATTTACATCGGTCTCTATTAAATGAAATGAAATTGTGTGAAGGTACAGTGACTGTTTAAGGTTAAACTCTCTCAGACAGAGACCAAGAGACGTCATGAAGCAATGCATCCCTCAGACTATTTGCTGTCAGGGCACAAAACCAAATGCCAAGTGAATTACTCAAGGATGGACATATGTTTGTATTTGTCATTTGGCGTTGCTGGAAGCCATTACCAGATTAGTTTACAGAAAGCCACAGTTGTCTTTTCCCATAGACTTCAATAGAGAAGTTGTTTCTAAGTAACTTAATAAATTGTTTAGAAATACTGTTATAATGACCAAGAGGACAAATTTCTAGAGTATCCAGCTGAAGCCGGGAATATTGAAAGGCACTTTATCAAATGTGCAAATAATGTTTTAAAATAAGCGCTTTTCCTTGGCGTATCTGCTATTCGGAATTAGAAGAAAAAAGCTTTTTGTAGATTTGGGAGTCAGCCTTCCATCAGTCAGGATGTTTTCTGGCTCAGTGATCGCAGTGAACATAAGTGACAGTTTATTTATTATATTCTACATGTACAGCGCACGAGGTGTCTTGGGCCATTTGACAGTGACTGCCATGACTGCTGTCACTTTGCTTATTATGCTTCTTTGTAATTTAAGGCATGCTGGCTCTTTTGTGCTTTTAGAATGATGAAATATCAGCGATAAGCGCATTAAAGCAGCGGCTGCATATTGAATTAATTGTCTGCCGCTCTGTCTATTGTAGTGTTTGAGAGCCTGTTGTTCTTTTGGACTGGCATTGATTTTGGATTTGCTGGATTCTTGGTAATACAGTTGAAAGTGTTCATTCACTTTCACAGACGTGCCGCTGCCTATCAAACAGAGGAGTCTTTTTACCTGGAAGTAATCCTCGTAGGCTGCTGTAGTAGATTACAAAGGAAATACCCTATCGAATTATTTTGTGTTTTATTCGAGACCTTTGAGCTTTTGCTTAGCTTTGCTTATATTGTAGAGTCTTCAATATGTCATTTCAATGGAATATATCGCTATAAAAACGGCACATTGCTTAAATAAAGTTTTATTATATTTTTGTAGGTGGTTTTTTTTCTTTTTTTTTTTTGCAGTTTAGAGGGGTTTTCAATGTTAATATAGGGGTTCATTTATTAAGGCCGGCTTTTTAGATGTGCTGGCGATAGTTCGCCGAAGTTATGAAGATGCGTTGGCCTTTGCTGCCGCACATCCAGCGCCGCTTCTAAATGTGAGACAGCTTCATTGCTCTCTTACATTTAGACCATGTTCTATGCTTAAAACAGGTGTAGAAAATGATGAATGAGATGGGCCTGCCTGCCCGTCCCTATTCCTACCCATGTCACGTTCACTTTTTTAGACCTGGCGTGAGCGGGGAAAAGTCACAGATCGCAATCTGCACCTGAAATACGCCTAATATAGGCATATTTCAGGTTAATAATTGACCCTCATAGTGTTTAATATTGATGGCCTATCATCAGGATAGGTCATCAATACTTTATCGGTGGGGGTCTAGCTCCCAGCACCCCTGCTGATTAGCTGGTTGAAGACACCATAGCACTCCAGTGAGGATCACAGCCTCTCCGCAGCTTACCAAGCACACTGCCCTCCATTGGATAGCAGCTGTGTTTGGTATTGCAGCTCAGCCCAATTCACTTGGCTATGCAACCAATGAACATTATATATTTGGCCTAGGAAGAGGCCATGGCACTCACGGAGCGCAGTGGACTTTTCAAACAGCTGATCAGTAGGAATGCCGGGAGTCAGACCACCACCAATCTGATATAGATAACCTATTGTGTGGATAGGTCATGAGTTTTAAACACCTGGACAACCCCTTTAAATGTGACTTGCTATTTAAGCATTGTTGTTACATGACTTATAGTTAAGCCATGTTCAGACGAGGTAGATTAGTTGCAGATTGTGAACAGGAGCAACCAAACTATTGCACCCGGCATTCTCTGTAAAGACTCATGCACAAAAACGTATTTTTTTCCGCGTCCATTCCCTTTTGTTTTTTTGTATTTTTTTTGCGGACAGTATGTGGAACCATTCATTACAATGGGTCAACAAAAAAAAATGAAAGTTACATGTCCTATTATTGTCCACATTATGCACAAGAATAGGACTGTTCTATTAGGGGCTAGCTGTTCCATTCCACAAAACATGGAATGCAAAATTGAAGATTTACCATATTTTTGTTGCTTCATTTCCCCAAAAATAATTGAATAAAAAGTGCTCAAAAGGCCCACACAGTCCAAAATAGTATAAAAACAAACTACAGATTGCCCCAAAAATGAACCCTTACGTGACTCCATAGACGTAACCATGAAAAAATGTTGGGGGTCAGAATATGGCGATGAAAAGAAAAAAATGATAGTTTTCAAAGTTATTTTTTTTCATATTCAAACAAAAGAAAAACTATATAAATGTTATAGTTGAAATCATACTGACCCAGAGAACGAAAGGCACAGGTCAGTTTTACCACATAGGAAACAGAGAGAAAAAAAACTCAAAAAAAGAAAAAAACATTTATGGCAGAATTGTGGGGTTTTTTTTCCAATTCCACCCCATTTGGAAGTTTTTTTTTTCCAGCCTCCCACCACATATGATATTAAATGGTGCTATTAGATAAGCCCTCATTTAGCTCTGTGACTGAAAAAATCTAAAAGTTAGGGATCTGGGAATGCAGGGAGTAAAAAATGGAAATATGGAAAATCCTCCACGTTGAAAGGGTTAAAGAACTCCCACATTATTCGTAGAGAGAAGGTTGAGACAAGTTATTTATTCACAACAAAATAAAGGTTATACAATGTGATTTACACTAGAAAAAAACTGCTTGTAAACTATGCTATTAAAAGTTATTCCACTAGACACCAGAAATGATCACAAAGATTAGGTTCTCCAAAATGCATTCTCTTTGATGGTTAACCATTTACTGTACAATATTTTCCAGCATGATCGTCCAGAATTACCATATACAGGGGTAGCCCTATAAGAGAATCTGTCACCAGAGACCTCCCTATCCAACTGTTTGCACAGAAACAGAGCTGTGCTTCACCTGATTAAAACCCTTTTTTTCTTTTGTAGATCTGGGGCTCCATTTCAGAATTATACTTTTTAAATATGCAAATTAGGCTTTGGTGCAATGAAGGCATCGCCGCTGCTTTTGTGGCACCCAAGTTCCCTCCTTTCTGTGGCCAGCTCCTCTCGCACTGCTTTGTCCCTGTCAATCAAAGCAGCAATGGAGGGGCTGGTCACAGAGAGGAGAGGAGCTTGGGTGCAACAAGACCAATGGTGACGCCCTCCTTGCACCAAAGACCTAATTTGCATATTAAGAAAAAGTGTCATACCTCTGGAACGTAAACCTGGGATCTACAAAAGACAACAGAGTTTTAATCAGGTGAAGCACAGCTACGTGTCTATACAAAGAGTTGGATAAGGAGGTCGCTCTTGACAGATTCCCTTTAATTAGCTAGAACAAAGTCTTGAGTTAAACCTTTGTTGTGTCTTTATAGTTCATCTGCTTCACAAATTGGGTAAAACGGGGATGTTACTATAGCAATAAACCGCTTAATGGATTGAATAAAAGCAGAATAATTATTTAACACACGAAAAAAAAATAAAAAATCAAGAACAATATCTGTCGAATGCAGATTACCCCTGATACGTTACATTCATTAAACTTTTCATAATCCTATTAATTTAGCCGCACATTTCCCTTTACTAACAAGACGCTTATAAAAAAAGGACAAAATTAAATATTTTTTTTATTGTAGAGCAGCGTAATCTTAAGTATGTTTAACGTGCAAATGACTAATAAAGGCCTAATAAAAACCGAGTATCTATTTATTCAGACTATTTACCCTACATTGTTAAAAGTGGGAAAAAAGGCATAAAACAAACAATAACACTGAACTCGAAAGGAGGTTTTGTAAGAATTCAGTTTTTTTCTTTTGAAAATGCTTCTGCTCCCCCTGCTGGAATAAGTGGGGATTGCAACAAGTGAATTCCTTCTGCTGCCTGTTAGTATGTTGCGTTGTGACATTATCCAATGTTAACATGCATACTGTAATATGCGAATCATGTTTCTCTTGCAGAAAGCGGCATATTTTATTTCAACAGTAATCCTTCGAGTAGGAGGGGAAGGGGGTCTTTAAAGGATAAAGAATAATAAAAGGGGGGAAATCTCAGTGGTATGAGGCAGCATATGTTTAATATTATATCAGCCTTTTTTTTTTTCGGAATCCTGGGAATGAATTTCCTTTCTATCCCATTCAAGTCGTTCCATGAGCTCCGTTTAATAGATCTATGTCAGCGTTCTGAATCAAGGCACAAAGGATGGCTGTATGATTACCAGAGCAGCGTGTTGCACGGCTGAAGCAAGGATTATGTGTCTAGCAGAAAGCTCAGTGCTGGTTGGAGCACATATTGTGATGATCACTTCAATCACGAGGGTGCAGATAACAGAAGTATGATTGTCTTATACACTGCGAACTCCCTCTGATGCCTGGAGAACACAGGCTGGGAGAATAGCTACCCCGCCTGTTTTATGTGCAGCCACTGCTTGATAAATCGTTTCAATCTGGAAAAGAGCAGAAGGCGAAATATGAATTAAAGGTGAAACTTTGAAGAGAAAAAAAAATTATGCAGTTTGATTACTCGCCAGACTGGTCCCTGCAGCTTGTATCTTTTCTTCTTATGGATAAGTGACATTTTTTTTGGGGAAAAAAACAAAATCTGGTCTGATGGTTGTTTTCTGCTCGCTGTTTTAGATTTAGTTGTTTTACTTTTATAGCTAAACATGCAGCTGTTACTTGCTGTAATAAAAGAGAACAATAAAAAGCACATGTGTAATTGTAAAATGTGTTACCGAGGTCTGCAACCTGCGAGTAATTATTGCCAGGATTCTACCAAACCGGGCTGTCTGTAGTTAAAGGGGTGTTCCAAGATTTAGATATTGATGACCTATTGGCAGGGTAGGTCATCAATATCAAATTTGTGTGGGTCCGACACCTTGCGCCCTCACCCATCAGCTGTTTCACAAGGCGGCAGAGTTCCAGTGAGTGCCGCAACCTCCTTGCAGCTTACCAAGCATTGCAGGTCAGCCCTATTCACTTGAATGGGCTGAGATGCGTCTAGGCCATGAGACCGATGAACGTAACGTCACTGGTCTAAGAAGAGGCAGTGACACTCACTGTAGCGCAGCAGAATCTTGAAACAGCTGATTGGTGGAGGAGTCGGGAGTTGGACCTCCACCAATCAGATGTGATGACTTATCCTGAGGACAGGCCATCAATATCAAAATCTCGGACAACTCCTTTGTGCTGGAAGGTGATTAGCTCATTATGGATGCAGCTGCTTTGGGACACAATCAGTTTTACCATTCCATAACGATAATATACTATGTGAAAGTGAATTATTATGTACGCTATACCTTATTATCTTTAATTATTAATGACAAGCAGATTTTTGAAATTAGGATTCGAATTGGCCGAATCTGTTGGACGATTCATTTTAGGTCCAATAAATTTGACCTGAATTGAAAGTGCTCCATTTGCTCTGAAAAATTTTGGTTCACATTCTGGAATCTCCTAGGACTGTATGCATATCATTTCAAGCTCTTTTACAACAAGTGAGCATGGGTAATCTTAAAGTAACAGTGATATATATGTCTATGGGCTGCTGGTGGTAACAAAAACCCTTTTAAAAAAAAAATCCACTGTTTAAGATTTTTTGTGTTAAAAAAATGGTCCAAAAATCTTAGCTTTTTAGTGGTGAATGCCTGCCAGTGTCTATACACACCCACCCACCTGGGGTCATATAATTCTCCTTCATTACCTTCACTGTAATAGTTATCTCTTGTCCTGTTTGTAAAAGCGGCAATGGTGTCAGACAACAGCAAAAAGGCAGACATTTTGATGCAAAATGGAACTTGCACCACAAAAAACTGTAAAAACACTTTGATATACTCATATACATCCTATATGACTCGGCATCCTTTACTACTACTACTGAGCCATATGTAGATCACTACATGATTTAATGATGATGATTAATTGTGTACCAAAACTTCACTGTGTGAGCCCAGCCTTAAAGCTATCCTGAGATGTTTAAAAATAGTAGAAAAGCAAGAGGGTGGCACTGCTGGGCATAGAACAAATCCACGTAGGTATAGGATGGCAGAACAAGAGTTTTAAATGTGGACTGGGATGGTGCTCAATCCAGAATAGATCCAATAGATGCAAAACAGTAGAAAAAGGATGGCACTCACCCATGTAGTCCATGTTCTTTATTTACATCAAAGGACGTTCACACTGTGGCAGCAGGAGCGTGGGGCGCATCCCGTGCTCCTGCTGCCCCAGTGTGAACGTCGTTTGACGTAAATAAAGATAAGTTTAGACTATATGGGTGAGTGCCATCCTTTTTCTACTGGTTTGTATCCTGAGATGTTTGCTGACTTGATTATATTACTGCATACTTTGTAGTATTGCATTAGCCTTATACTGCCCTCTATCAGATGTTTATTCAAGTCATTATTATTTTGCAGCTGAAGAAGACAAGAAAGAACTTCCTCCAGATGCAGGTGAGCACAACTCTAATTCCATAGAGGCCTTTCACCTTTTTTTACAGGTTTTACAAAACCTAACTTGTGGCTGCAGATGTCAGAATTTAGATTTTTAAAATAATGTATACAGAATTAAACAAAATATAATCTGGAGTAACTAAGAATTGAGCACTCTTTCCCTTAGTTCCAGCCCATGGGCAACTGACTCTTCTGCCTAATGAAAGTCAACACTATAGACACTTTTGTTTTTGTTTTTTTTCACTAGAAAATGCTGGAGAGCTCAAGGAGACTACTACGGACTCAGGTGAGGGTTCCAAATGTATGCATGATTTACCATTAAAACTCTAAAACAATATAATTTGTAGGCAACTTCTGTCTAACCATTTGTAATCTCTAAAGAAGAGTTTACTTTTTCCCACCCTTGAAAGTGAAGTTACTAGTATTGTCTGTATATCGCATATTGTGTTGTACACATACATACATTTCTTGCAGAATTTTGGCCTGCTGTTGATCTGAAGACATGTTATTTATGTATATCTTGGAGCATGACACAGGCTCATCACTGCTTTTTTTCCCTGGTGTCCTACTCCTGGTCTCCTCTCGTGACTATCTGCTGGTGTCCCACTCCTGGTATCTGCCTCCCTGGCAGTGAGATGATTCACCTTTCCTGTTTCCCTGCACATGTCCTCCACTCTTATTCACGTTTATTCTGTTACTGACCCAGCTAGTTTATTTGCCCATGTGTACTTGTATGATGCCGGCCTGACCTTTGCCTGTCTGTGATTGTGATTGAGACTGACTAATTAGGATTCCTGCCTGCTGCCTTGGGGGACACTCTATGTAGCCACTTTCAGTTTTGGCTAATAGGCGTCCATGCAGAACAGCTATATAGAGCATCTTTTCCTCTGGTGGATCCAAAACATCCATGTACTTATACCAACAGTCGATTGATTTCAGTGGGCATCATATATCATCTCCAGTGGTAAATTCTCAGGGGAATTAAACTTGCTGCTGGGTTTCGCTAACATCTATTCTGCTAGGTAGGGAAAAATGAAAATAGTTTTAAGGGGTTTTCTGAATGTTTATTACTGATGACCTATGCCCAGGATAGGTAATCAAATCTGGTTATAATATGTTTTTATGTGCTTTGTGACCACAGGCACACAGGAAATGAAGGAGACCAGTCCAGGTTCAGGTTAGGCTACTTGCACACTTGCGTTTGCAGGATCCGTTTGTGAGATCCATCCAGGCTCTCACAAACTGATCCTTCATGATAATACAACCGTCTGTATCCGTTCTGAATGGATCCGTTTGTATTATCTTTTACATAACAAAGGCGTATCCGTTTTGAACTCCATTGAAAGTCAATGGAGGACGGATCCGTTTTCTATTGTGTCAGACAAAACAGATCCGTCCCCATTGATTTACATTGTGAGTCATGACGGATCCGTTTGCATCAGTTCCTTCATGCGGACACCAAAACGCAGCAAGCAGCGTTTTAGTGTCCGCCTCCAAAACGGAATGGAGACTGAACTGAAGCAAAACTGATGCATTCTGAACGGATCCTTTTCCATTCAGAATGCATTAGGATAAAACTGATCAGTTCAGGACCATTTGTGAGAGCCTGAGACGGATCTTACAAACGGATCCTGCAAACGCAAGTGTGAAAGTAGCCTTAGTAAAAAGAATCCATATATATATATATATATATATATATATATATATATATATATATATTCGGTAACTAAATCATGAACTTATACTTTTTGTCACCACTTTTAGCCTTGACATTTTATCCTAAAATGGCCTTTCTCATGTAGACAAAGTCAACACAAGGCACTTACTAATGTATTGTGATTGTCCATATTGCTTCCTTTGCTGCCTTGATTCACTTTTTCCATCACATTTTACATTGCTCATTTCCATGGTTATGACCACCCTGCGATCCATCAGCAGTAGCTGGGCTTGCATACTATAGGAAGAGGCCCCAGCCTCTCTGGTGGCTGGGACTACCTAGTCTGGTGCTTTTTCCTACAGTGTACAAGCACGACTCCCACTGCTGGATTGTATAAAAGCAGTGTATAATGTGATGGAAAAATGAATCAAGCTAGCAAAAGAGGCAATATGGTCAATCACAATACATTAGTAAATGCCTTGTGTTAACTTTCTTACATGATAAAGGCCATTGGCTGAAGTAAGACAACTCCTTTAAGCATTATGTTATTGTTTCCTTTTTACGAGGGGTGTTCAATAAGTTATCCACCCCAGCATGTTCTGATAGTATAAGACAGCTGAGCTTGTCTGTGCTGGTTGAGACATGTCTGCACATTCAACACACACAGTAGAGGTTCAGTCTGATGAAAGCACTAGAAGTGATAGGATGGCAAGATCAGTACAGAACAGCTCTACAAAGTAAGTGAGACATTTGCAACTTTGTTCCATGATTTAATTTCCTAACAAAGGAAGAAAGTAACCATAAAGAAATCCATTAAAGGATGATTGCTGTGTATGGTGATGATGCACCTTCCTATAACCAAGTAAAGTTTTGGGCCAAGGGAATCAACTGAAGATGGTCCCTGTTCAGGGTAACCTTTTGAAGCATCTTCATAGAAAATGTGCTGTAAAGTGGAGACTGATTTTTGAAGATCATCGGGTCAAAGTCAGTGTTATAGCTGATGAAATATGCATTTCAGTTGCCGCAATTTCCTGTATTATTAATGATGTTTTGATTATGTCAATGGTCAGTTCCAGTTCCTGGTGGGTGCCATGAATGTTGACGCCTGAGCAAAAAAAAAATGATGAGCTGGCAAAATAGCAGAAGATGGAAACGAGAGAAAAGCTGTTGATCCACAAGAAGAAGTGACTAATACGAAACTTTCAGTGGTCAATAAAAGAAAAATACTGAAATATAAAGATAAATTATAACAAATTGTATTAAGAATAACAATATGTCTGTTACCTAAGGTGGACCAAGAATGTTCAAGTTGACCTCGTCATTACCCCACACAGTGGGTGGCCAAGTGGGTGCCACTATGAAGAGGAAAAATAGTGAAAGTGACACAGGACTATACCAGTGCTGTGTCCTCTTAATTCTGTGGATTGATAGGGTCCCAGTGGTCAAACCCACATAGATTATAAAGTGATGGCATATGTTAGTGATAACATGAGAAAAATCCTTTAAATAAATATATCAAATGGACTGGGAAATGCCAATGCAAGCTGGCAGGAGCCAGACAAGCATGCTAGAAGTGAAAGTTAAAATCCCTTCCCATGGTATACACACGGTTCTTCCAGTAGTGTCAGTAATAGCACCTCCAGAACAATACCACCCACAGAGCTTCTCAACCAAGTCCCACTCACAGTGTTCACAACAGCAGCCCATGGGTTATAGTCAGAATATATTATATCCATAGCAGAGGCGTAGCTAGAGGTTCAGCACAGGGGGGGCGAAACATACTTGAGTGGGCCCCCCACTGAGTGGCTTCCCAAACGCACGTTTCCAACTTCATAGGCACATACTACTAGTTGTGGTTATAATATTGTATTAGAAAGATGACTGTATAAACTGCTAGGTCATCTATGCTGTTAAGTACAGTACAATAGACTTTCTACATACCCTAGTCTAAATACTCTACCACATAATGCAGTAAAATATAGGATTAATAGGAGTAAAAAACAAGAGCACTCCTATGTTAAAGGAAACCTGTCCCCAGTTTTTACATCACTAAACTAACAGTCCCCTGCCCCCATCAGACCTCAAATCAGCGTATTGTGCCCCATCAGACCTCAGATCAGCAGAACGTGCCCCCATCAGACCTCACATCAGCCTACTGTGCCCCCATCAGACCTCAGATCAGCGTATTCTACCCCCATCATACCTCAGATCAGCAGACTGTGCCCCCATTAGTCCTCACATCAGCCTACTGTGCCCCCATCAGACCTCAGATCAGCGTATTGTGCCCCTATCAGACCTCAGATCAGCAGAATGTGCCCCCATCAGACCTCAGATCAGCAGAATGTGCCCCCATCAGACCTCAGATCAGCCTACTGTGCCCCCATCAGACCTCAGATCAGCGTATTGTGCCCCATCAGACCTCAGATCAGCGTATTGTACCCCCATCAGACCTCAGATCAGCAGAATGTGCCCCCATTAGTCCTCACATCAGCCTACTGTGCCCCCATCAGACCTCAGATCAGCAGAATGTGCCCCCATTAGAGCTCACATCAGCCTACTATGGCCCATTAGACCTCAGATCAGCGTATTGTGCCCCATCAGACCTCAGATCAGCATATTGTACCCCCATCAGACCTCAGATCAGCAGAATGTGCCCCCATTAGTCCTCACATCAGCCTACTGTGCCCCCATCAGACCTCAGATCAGCAGAATGTGCCCCCATTAGACCTCAGATCAGCCTACTGTGCCCCCATCAGACCTCAGATCAGCGTATTGTGCCCCATCAGACCTCAGATCAGCATATTGTGCCCCCATCAGACCTCAGATCAGCAGAATGTGCCCCCATCAGTCCTCACATCACCCTACTGTGCCCCATCAGACCTCAGATCAGCGTATTGTACCCCCATCAGACCTCAGATCAGCAGAATGTGCCCCATCAGTCCTCACATCACCCTACTGTGCCCCATCAGACTTCAGATCAGCGTATTGTGCCTTCATCAGACCTCAGATCAGTGTATTGTGCCCCCATCAGACCTCAGATCATCGTATTGTGCCCCCATCAGACCTCACATCAGCCTACTGTGCCCCATCAGACCTCAGATCAGCGTATTGTGCCCCATCAGACCTCACATCAGCCTACTGTGCCCCCATCAGACCTCAGATCAGTGTATTGTGCCCCCATCAGACCTCAGATCAGCGTATTGTGCCCCATCAGACCTCAGATCAGTGTATTGTGCCCCCATCAGACCTCAGATCAACGTATTGTGCCCCCATCAGACCTCACATCAGCCTACTGTGCCCCATCAGACCTCAGATCAGCGTATTGTGCCCCATCAGACCTCACATCAGCCTACTGTGCCCCCATCAGACCTCAGATCAGCGTATTGTGCCCCCATCAGACCTCAGATCAGCATATTGTGCCCCCATCAGACCTCAGATCAGCGTATTGTGCCCCATCAGACCTCAGATCAGTGTATTGTGCCCCCATCAGACCTCAGATCAGCGTATTGTGCCCCCATCAGACCTCAGATCAGTGTATTGTGCCCCCATCAGACCTCAGATCAGTGTATTGTGCCCCCATCAGACCTCAGATCAGTGTATTGTGCCCCATCAGACCTCAGATCAGTGTATTGTGCCCCCATCAGACCTCACATCAGCCTACTGTGCCCCATCAGACCTAGATCAGCGTAATCAGACCTCAGATCAGCAGAATGTGCCCCCATCAGTCACATCACCCTACTGTGCCCCCATCAGACCTCAGATCAGCGTTGTGCCCCCATCAGACCTCAGATCAGCCCAGCCACATGGAGCGCCGGAACGGAGGGCAGTCGCAGCGCGGGACAGGCGATAAAGGTTTTTTATTTTAATCTTATGTGGCTGGGTGGGCTGATCTGAGGTCTGATGGGGGTCCCTAAATACAAGTGAGCGCTTCCATAATGGAAGTGCTCACATGTATTCGCCTGTTAGTCATCCTTGCTGGGCCCCCTCTGAGTCACTGGGCCCGGAGCCGTCGCCCCCTCTGCCCCCCTGGTAGCTACGCCTCTGATCCATAGAAGTGCCAGTCATTGTGCCCTCACAAGCTTCACCCACATTAAATACTTATTAGCTCTATGTTTCCATGGTGCTCTCCTTCACATACAGGCAAGATTTTGCATGTGAGCATCAAGAAGCCGTTTAAGTGTAAGGTTCTATTCACATTAAAGGGGTTTTCTGAGAATTTAATACTGATGACCTATACTCTGGATAGGTCATCAGTATCTGATCGGTGGTAGTCCTACACCCAGGACCCCTGCCGATCAGCTGCTTGAGAAGGCACCTTCTCCTGTGAGTGCCGCTGCCTTTTCACTGCTTCCCCTAGGCCAGTGACATTCATGTTTCATGTGGCCTAGGCGCAGCTCAGCCCCACTGAAATGAATGTACGGTGCTGTGGTTGGTAGACATGGAAAAGGCCTTCTCAAACAGCTGATCCAGAGCATAGGTCAACAGTATTAAAATCCCAGAAAACCCTTTTAAGTTTGGCACATGCTGTATAGGTTGAAATTAATCAAAACATCAGTACAAATACCAGGAACTGTAGTTCATAGGCCACATAGCAAAGAAAAATGAACAGCAGCATATTAGCAATAATACAAAATCTGAATAATAGAACCCCACATTACAGTACTAGGTTGCAAAAAGTCACAATGTTCTTGCACATAATTGGGCCTCCCAACCACTGGGCCTCATAGCAAGCGCTGTGGCTGATAGGGCTATACTTACTCCCATGGCAAATACATTTGTATGTGTTGAATATAAGTATAATGGAGTTTGGGTAACAGTATGGCTATGAAGAGAGGATGTAGGTACAATACCACTGGGCTATGGTATAAAGGACTACAGTAAAGAAATCCAAGAACTGGCACAGAAAGGACGTTGGCCGAGGGGAAAGCTTGCTGTTCTTTATTTTGGAAGGAAGAACTGACTTTTGCCTGGATGATCTGGAATTAATGGAAAGCAGACAACCCAGCAGAAACCCAGTTGACTGTCACAAAAGGCTTTGAAACATAATACCTAAATAAAGCACTGTAGGCTCATATAGTGTCTGCTTCAGACAGTCTCCTGTGCTTTACTATACACAGTTTAGGAGTGTGCTGTTTAACCATTTCACTGCCGGGGTGCTTGGACATTTTACTGGTTGTCAGGACAATTTTCACACTTTTGACATGTGCAAATAAAACCTAAATAATAACGTCAAAAACTGCCCATACCCTTATATATTCTGCAAGAATACACCTGGAACATTGTTTAAGTGCCACTCAAAACTTTATACATACAGGCACCTTCATGCAATTTTTCATGAGAATTGTATAAAAGTTGATATTATTGGGTAAAAGTAAAACCCAAACAGATAGTTACATGGGCCACACTTATATATTCATATATACCATCAGAGGAGCAATCTACATATTTTACAATAAACAGTGGGAATGGAAAGGATAAGGACAGTGCAAAGCCCCTATTAGACCATATGATTATTGTGAACATGTGTTCATAGGAAAGTTCATTTGTCATAATTGGCTCATATAATCGAGCAGCCAATGAATAAACATTTGTTTGTTTATCGACTGATGGGAATCTTTCCTCAGGAAGAAAGATGTCTGACTATCTTCAGCACATCTCCCTGTGTAATAAGGGATGTGTTGCAGATAATGAATAGAATAGAAGCACCGATGGATGTGTTCTCTTGGGCACTTCTTTCACCAGAAAGTAAAATATGCACCATCTAAGAGCTGGCATGTCTTTGAGCTATCATTTACATGAATTTGCAGAACATATTATAGTAAATTCACTAGGTTCAGAAGGCCACTCCCATCCCAGTAAGCCCCACCTACATTCCAACCACTTTTTGGGAAAGTGGCTTCAGCAATGGCAAACGGCAAAAGATGCCCCTTTTTTCACAAATCATTTGTGTGCCAAAAGTGCCATAAAGGACCTATTAAAATCAGAGGAACCTATCATGAATCAATAGTATACAGCATTGCTTTCATGACTCTATTATAACCAGAAGACATGACTCCAGTGTGAACAGAGTCTCATTAGAACTTTTATTTACTGCATGTTCTACAACTCTCCACACTTGGAGGAAGTTACAAATGTTTAAGATGAAAGCTTGCAGGAGGGACACCATAGATACAGAGTGTAAATGGTCTCCAGAATATAAGGACCTTCTGTACAAAATGACAGAAATCTGCAGGAATCAGTCAGGAGCCAGTAAAGATATAAAGTGGAGTGATTCAACCAGGGTAGCAAGTAAAGAAAGCAGTGAAAGGGTTGTGAGGCAGCTTTTTGTGGAAATTTTTAATGCTTTTATTTTAGCCAAAAGTGGATCCAACGAGAAGGAGAAGTTCTTCTTTTATATTTCTCATTCCCTTCTAACCCCCTTCCGGCTTTGGTTAAAAACTGATACAGGTGTTCTATATTGCAGAAGGCACTTTGAACAACATTAGTTTTTTAAAACATGATTAGAGTTGTGAATATGTGGAGCAGGTCTAGTGGTCCATAGCAGTGATTTCCATTTAGAAAAGACGACTAATCAGTGATTAGTAATAGGATGTCTGATTACTAACATTTTAAGAAAGAAGGTTGGTGTAAACCAGATATCTCAAACTCGTGGCCCTCCAGCTGTTGTAAAACTACAACTTCCATCATGCCAGGAGAGCCTACAGCTATTGGGGCATGCTGGGAGTTGTAGTTTGGCAACAGCTGGAGGGCCACGAGTTTGAGATCCCTGGTGTAAACTAATAAAATAAGTTAATGCCTCACCTTACTGATCCCCCACCACTCTTGTTCTGAGCTTCATGACCCCTTCTGCTTCCTCTCAATACACAGGAAACGCTCTCTTAGCCAATCACTGGCTGCAGTATTGTCTCGCCTCAGCCAGTAATTGGCTGAGGGTCATTTCCAGTGTGTCCAGGAAACAGAGATTGGAAGGGAACTGTGAAGGTTGTAATGGGAGTAGTGAGGAATCAGTAAGGTGAGGTATTGACATTTTTTTATACCAGTGAGAGCTTTTTAAAATACGTAAACAGCTGTACATCCTCTTTAATATGATATGAAACTGGTATTGATAGCCTATTATGAAAATCCCTTTAATTTCAAAAAGATCAAGAATATGATCTAGCTATTGTAAGGCTAGAATCACACATGCAGTTTTTGGTGAATTTTTTTTTAGCCAAAGCTGGAAGTGGATTGAAAAAAAATGGGACATATGCGAATTAAAGAAGAACTTATACACTTATACTTCCTCCTTCTTGATGCATTTATGGCTTTGGTTCAAAAACCTACACACACATTTTGCAAAATGGAAGATCTTCCCATAGATTACATTTTCATGTTTATCAATATCTTTCAATTGATGTTTTTTAGAATAGTCTTTATGCAAAATTGAGTCCATAAGCTCAGGATCCATTTTCATGAATTATATGTAGAATATCCATAGGTGCGGCTATACTATAGTGGTTTTCCTCTCGCCATAGTTTTTAGTTTTTCAAATTAAAGGGGCTGATCATTACACTCAAGGAGGCAGACATGTTTTCCGTGCAAAGAATGGAAATTATATTGAATTATGTACTAGGTATTGAAGAAGTGCTGGTAACTTCTGTAGCATGGCTATGAGTATTGATCTACCCTGCAAGTAATACTGGCTGTACTTGAATTAAATTAGATATTTATGACTTAAACATCTTTTATTTTTGTTTAATTTTTAGATGATGAATCTTGTGCAGAGACCGATAATGCACAAGAATTTAAAGCAGAAATCACCGGCCGCAATGTAGATTCAGGTCAGTAGATTTGTGTGTTCTGTCGATAGAAAATATACAGTTTTACAAGTTTTAGTAGGCTTGATCTATATTATCATATAGACATGGGTGATTCCAATCTCTGCAGAGCTGCGGACTGCAGATTAAAAAATGACAAAAAATATCATAATTTGTCAAAGTTTTTGGAAACATTCTGGGATGCTCCCTGGCAAATAGGTTCCATAGACTGGTGGTACGTTGTTAGAAAATTCACAAACTTTTTTGTTATAGTGAAAAACTTCACGTCTCCTTCATGAGTCTTGGGAATCTTGGGAAGCTTCCATGTTGCCTACAGCTGTAATATGGCACCCACAATATTATCTGCATTTACAATACCATTTCATGCCTTTGATTTCATATGGAGATATACAGAGTTTTATTCTTTCAGATGCATTGCTTCTAGGAGAGGATATCTCCATGTGTATGGAGGCTGGTGGAGGTTGTGTTATTCTGTTCCAATAACATTTCAAAGTGAATCTCCAACCAAAAAGTTAAAATTAAATTCTATATGGAGTGTTTGCCAAATTAAACACTTAGAAATCTACCCATTGTTCTGCATTGGATCACCATCAGCAAAATCTTTTAGAAAGTAGGGTATGACCACACGGCGAGGTCTTTGCTGCAGCTGGCCATGACCTGAACAGATCTCGACTGCACCATGTGATCGTACCTTAAGTGGAGGACTCAAACTAAGAGAGACAAACAGTTGTGAAGATTATCAAACATGGTACCTCCCAGTTAACTTGTATTGCCACTGAGAGGCTCGATGCTCTCAGTAACCCTGGGCAAGCATTCAATAAATGGTCAAGTTCACCAAAGCAGGAGCTCCTTTGACCTCTCCAAGATCTTTTCTTGATGCTCATGGCAGGTCAAAGTTGTTTATATGGCTTATGAAACAGCCATGGCCAACCCTCTGCTCAACAAACTGCAGTAGCATTCTTCTACCCTTTAGGCTGAGGTCAGGGAGGCTTTTCTATAACCTTCTCTATGGCCAATTTCACACCATCATATTCAGTGTAAGAAATACACTGCATGAATCAGAGGAATTTCCCGTCCTGAATACTGTTCTTTGACATTATTATTATCATTATTATTATTATTATTATTATTATTATTAAAGCGTCATTTATTCCATAACGCTGTACATATGAAAAGGGGTATACATACAGACAATTGCACTAAGCGTGAACAAGATGAGTTACAAACTGGTACACAAGGAGTGAGGGCCCTGCCTGGGAGGGCTTACAATCTATATCGTATGGGAGATAGACATAGTAGGTGAAGGTAGAGCCGGTCATGGTGGTGTAGAGGCAGCAGGGTCACTGGTTGTAGGCTTGTCTGAATAGGTGGTTTTCAGGTTTCTTTTGAAGGATTCCACTGTAGGTGAGAGCCTGATATATTGGGGTAGAGAGTTCCAGAGTATGGGGGCTGCACGGGAGAAATCCTGGAGGTGATTGTGAGAAGAGGTGATAAGAGAGGAGAAGAGAAGGAGGTCTTGTGAGGATCGGAGATTATGTGTGGGGATGTATCGGGAAAGTGACATGGACCCATTGTATTATAATGATTTATAATGCTGTGTGTTCCTGCCCAACCTCAACTTGATTCCTACTTATATAATGCTGTGAGTACAAAGCATTACAGTTAAGGTCGGGCAGGAACACACAGCATTATAAATCATCATAATTCCATGAGTCCATATCATAGGAGCAGCATCCAGGATGGGAAATAACTCTGACACACACAGCATATTTCTGACACTGAATACGGTGGTGTGAAATTGGCCTATACAGAAATAAAAAGATCCGAATGCTATAAACAAAAGTGCACGGCAAGAAAAAAAAATCCATGCAGCTAAGGCTGCAGTTTTAATGGATTTTTTGCACATTCATTCTTTGGTGCATTTTTGCTGTAAAAATGCCAGCTCCAGTTATTAGATGAAAGTTTACGAGAATTATGATATGCAGGACACACAAGTATTTTTTGCTAGTGAGGTTTTTTGCAAGTTAAGGTTAACATTTTTTGAGTCTATGGCTTTGTTTTAAAAATGCAGCATGGTGAAGTAATGCCCTTTTTCCATCCCCTTCTCTATAAGGAAAATACCAGGAAAACTGTATGTCATAAACACCACTAAAATAGTCATGTGGCTTTATGGTATTTATTCAATGTTACAAAAATACTACGATCTTGAAGGCAGCAAGATAGCCTTTGGTAGTTTTGGGGTAAATGTTTAGAAATAAGAGTTGAATGTGAGGACACCACAAAAAAAAGCCCCAAACATTTATTAGATGTAATATCATGTTAGAGGGTCTCGTACACCTAGTGAGGTCAGACTCCATTCTCCGTGTATTTTTTAAACAAACCAGTAAGAATTAATTTTGTCCAAGAAATTACTATAACGAAGTAATGTAGTCTGTATTCATCAATGTGAGTAAGGAATGATTACATTGATTTTTGGGTCCATGAAAAAGGATGTTGAGTGCGTCCATGTATAAATGTATGAGGAGAATTAGTGTTTAAAACCTGAGGAAAATAATAGTTGAAGATTTACAGTTTCTATGACAAATTTGCGACTATTAACTCACACAACGACAAGCTTTTGTAGGAGAAATCTGTATTATTAATCCAGCTACATAATGTGTCAGTATTGATCTCAGTCCTTCATATAATGCAAACAAGGCCGCATATAAGCGTTCTTACTGAAAAGACAGACTTGTGTACGGCTGCCAATTTGTTGATTACGGCATTAGCAGATTGATTCCAGATAACACAAAGTGATAGCTGTTTTCGGATGACCTGATGGATACGTTATATCTTTGCCAATTTCAATGAAATTGTCTATTAAATGTTAAGAATCACATACAACAAAAAACTTGGTATTCGAGAGATTTCCCCTAAGATATAAAAGTAAAATTTTTAAAGCGGCATGACCCCATAAAGAGTTGACTTTTGCTTATTACTCAGAGCAGTAAATTTTGCTGTACAACTTGGAAGACTTTCCATATAATATTCTGGGAAAGCTAGATGACCACCCATGAGGGAGCTGTACTGGTGGACATATTGGTTAATGTTTAAAGTGGTTGGCCCATCTCATACATTGGTGGCATGTTGCTAGGATATGCCAACAATGTCCGATAGGTGCAAGTCCCACCACTGGAACCCACATCTATCTCTAGAACGGAGCCTGCAAAGTGAAGTAGAGTGGGCCACCCACGCACAGCTGTCCTCCATTAATTTCTATGGGAGTGCAGGAACTAGCCAAGCTGCATGTTGGGCTATTTTGAGAAGGCCCATAGAAATGAATGGGAAGCAGATTCTGTAGCCTGAGCATAGCCTGAACGCATTGAGTTACTGTTCAGCATCTGCGCCAAAGTGGATGGCACCAAGGAATCAACAAGTCACGTGACCACAGCCATCTTGCATCTTATGAGCGTGAAGGATGCCAGCCTTCTCTCTTTACATGGGCGATAATGGGACAACTGGATGCCTTCGTTGTCAAGGCCTGGGTAAAACTGGGGCCTTTTTGTAACTTCATATGAAAACAGGACAACCCTTTTAACTTTCTCATAGCAGAATAGAATTGCTTATGGCTGCTGATGAAGCCATTGTATTCTTAAAGGGGTTTTCCAGGATTTTAATATTGATGACCTATCCTTAAGATAGGTCATCAATATCAGATCGGCAAGGATCAAACACCTGGCACCCTGGCTGATCAGCTGGTTGAAGTGAAGGTCGCAGCCTTCCCTTAATTGTTTACCTGCTCACCGTTGACATTGCAGCAGTGAGCAGGTATAATTATAAGCCTTCTCATTCAAGTATATAGCAACGAGCCGTCCCATAGAAGTGAACAGGCTTGTAATTACACCTGCTCACTACTTTGATGTCAGCAGTGAGCAGGTAAACAATGAAGTGAAGGTTGCTCTTGGACGCAATTCAGCTGATCATTGGGGGTGCTGGGTGTCGGACCCTGCCGATCTGATATTGTTGACCTATCCTTAGGATACATGTAGGTCATCAGTATTAAAATCCTGGAAAACCCCCTTAAATGTTAGTTAAAGTGATCCTTTCATGTTGAATTTGCTGTCCAATTGGCAAGTAGTGGTTTATAAAGCATGAGGAACACATTCGGTATAATTTGTAATGTATTGGACATTTACCCTGGGCTTATTAAACTGGTGATTGGTACTACTTAGTGATTTGCTGTTTTCTTTGTATGAAGTAAGGCTGTCGTTGACCATTGGGGTAGATTATTCAATAAACTCTCCGAACCATATTTAACAGGATTTAAAACAATACATTTGCAAGCAGAGATGAGTGAATTGATTATAAGCAAATCTAAATCAAAATTTTTGACAATTTGATCCAGCCAATTTTTTCAAAATTGAGTTAGCTATTTTTCAGATCATAAGACAGGAAAGATCAAGAAGGATCACATGACCAAAGGCAGTGTGTGTGTGTGTGTGTGTGTGTGTGTGTGTGTGTGTGTATACACATTGAAAGACATTTGCAGACAAAAAGTGAAAATTTTGTTGATAATTTTTTTTAAACAAAAAAAAACTTACAGTACAGTTTGTGTTTACCCATAACCATCTATATGAATGTCACTTTAAGATTACTAATGCTGGCTTGGCATTGAAGAGCTTGAAATACGTTGCATCAAGAAACCCCAGAATGTCATCCATACCTTTTCAGGGCAATTGGAGGAATTTTGCCTTTAGTCAATTTTTTTAGACCTAAATTGAATCGACTGACCAATTTGGCTGAATAATATCTGAACCAAATTTCAAGAAATTCACTCATCACTGATGGTAATACTGAATCCTTTCCTATAAGGCTACATATCTGTCTGCTCAAATAGAATTTTCAATATGACATTTAAAAGAACTGTAAACAAAAATAAATTGACCCGTGTATGTTATACAGTATAAGTATGTCTTCTGTGCACAATATCTTTCTTTATCGAATTTCTGAAATATTTTGTGCTTTTATATCAAGCACTTGTTACCTTTTCCCTGCTTGATCATTATGGTGAACATTGCTCGTTCCCTCCTGGAGCATTCACACTGCTAACAACCCAGATTTCTGATTAGACAGGGGAATGTGGTAGCCACTAGCGATAATCTTTCAGTCAGGCAGATTTGTCCAGTCCATGGAAGCTGAACAATTTATCACCCATCGTTCAATCTCTGCATGCTGTAACGTGTGACGATAATTTCTCAAGTTTAAACAGTTATATGAAAATTCCAACAATAATCATTCCATCTAATAGGTGCCTTAAGGGAAGGTGTAGAGTAGGTTCCCCCCCCCCCTACATTGTCAAGAGAGACATGCCTTAGAATATGGTTTCACCAGTCTATTGAGAATATTATAAAACTCATGCCATCTAATGCATAGATGGTAACATCTTTAGTAATGGTTAGTTTTTGTGTTCCCATTTAAACATTTACTTTGTACCATACTGATTATGTGTTTTAGATATCTCTGAAAACAAAGGGGCATTGTCTAGCAGGAAAGGGCCATGGTTTATTGAAAAATAGGTTATAACTTTAGATGTGCCAATGTGTGCCAAAATTGTTGCAAAATTTTGGTACAAATTGTTGGCTCAAAGTAAGCCAACGAATAGTTGGTGTAAGGTTACACAAATGTGTCCAGAGATACACCAGGTTTACCATATAGAGTGAGCCTCCACCTCTTCTATGTTTACTAGTTTAGGCAGGATTTTGCCCCTTTAATCCACAAATAGAGATTGGGAATGCAGAAGAATGTTATTTTTTGTAGACTTTGCCGGAGAACATAGTTTCACTCTGGTCTGTTGCTGTAAAGATTAGAAATAAGAAACAAAAAGCTTTATTTTCTCTATTGTAATTCATTTTAGATGTAATTCCATTAATGACTCCACAGTTTAGTTTATTAGTTGTTTCTTGATAACAAGGAAGTGTTAATAACCCCATTCATCAAAGCTAAACATTTGGCTAAATCTCTAATCTGCATAATGAAACCGTAGCTGCGGCATTACTGTGACTTTCAAGGATCCTTATTCAGCTTTATAGAAATGTATATCTCATGTTATTTGTATCTTAATGAAGTTAGTTAGTTTTATGGAAGTTTTCCTGGACTCTGTAGACATATTTTATTACTACTGTCTTCGTGTTAATCTGGCCAAACACATTAGATCATAATGCTGTTCCCATAATGTGTATGGGGACAGCTCAATAGTCCCTCCATGGCAGATGTCAGCCAGGCATATCAGATGAGGCCTACTGGATCCTTTTCTTCTTGTGGAAGATTAGACACAGACTGACTCATATGTTAAGACTGGATGTAATGGACTGCTGTACAAAACATAATTTGGCTCAAATGCCTTTGATGTAGGTCCAATGTTGTATTCCAAAGTGGGATCCAAGCTTAGGCTACTTTCACACTAGCGTTTTTAATTTCCGGTATTGAGTTCCGTCATAGGGGCTCAATACCGGAAAAAAACGCTTCAGTTTTGTACCCATTCATTGTCAATGGGGACAAAACTGAAATGAAGACAACGGAATGTTCCGGAAAGCATTCCGTTCCGTTTTCAGACCGGAGAACAAACCGCAGCATGCTGCGGTTTTCTCTCCGGTCCAGGCATCCGCACCAAGACGGATCCGGAATGACCCCCAATGCAAGTCAATGGGGACGGATCCGTTTGGTGTGACACACCAGTAATCCGGATCTGTCCTCCATTGACTTGCAATGGGGGGTCATTCCGGATCCGGCTACACATATACAGAAATACATACAGACATACATACATACTCACACATACACACAAACACATACATACTCACATACTCCAAGCAGGGACGCCAGCAGCATGTCTTCACGCGCCTCCTGCGCGCAGCTATGACGTTTCCCCACTGCGCCCAGCAGAGGGCGCTGTGGGGAATCGTCATCACTGCGCGCAGGAGGCGCGTGAAAACGTGGTGCCGGCGTCCCTGGCTGGAGTATGTAAGTATGTATGTGTTGTGTGTATGTGTGTGTGTGTATGTATGTTCTCTGTGTCTGTGTCAACATGTGTGGGGCCGGATTGGTGCCGGATCCGTGCTGCCGCTAGGGTGAAAGAGGCCTTAGAGATCCCCTTTAAATGTTATGTGCACCTTTGGAGGCAATTTTTTATGATTGAATTTTACTCATTTTTGGCTAAAAATCTTTTTTTTTTTCATTTGGCCCTTATTAAAAATATTGAGCCGTTCTGTCACAAAGTTTTTCTAGCTGTGTGATTGGTACTTTCACTTTGTGCTGTTCATCTAATAAACCTTATCTCTAAACTACTGAGAGGACATAAACACTTAGTTAAGCCATATTCTTATCAGTAAAATAAGAACTGAGCTATAATGAGTGATTAGGAGGTCAGAGAGCAGAGATAAGGAGTCCATCAACTCCTGGTCTGACGGATAAGAAAGAAAATCCAAAGGGAACTACTAGAGCTTCTCAGCGCTGTACAGAAAAAATAACGCCATATTTTTAATAAAGACTAATTTTGAAAATAATTTTTAGCTCAAAATGAGTACAACGCATTAATAAAAAAAAATTGCCCCCAAAGGTGTACATAGCCTTTAGCTACTTGACAACTGATAATGATTTGCTCATAAGCTATAGGCATTACCACGCCATAATGACATGCCATGCAAATACACCCTGCATCATGTGTGGGCACAGTAACAGTGCAGAGCAGTGGCCACAACCGCACTTGCTTTAGTGGTGTTGATCCCCACATGCCAGTTGACCCTTTTATACCATAATCAATTCTGGTTGCGGCATACAAAGGCAGACTCCCCTTGTATTCCAGCGAGTTACTGATGTGATCACACCCCATGAGTTGCATGGACAGACAGCCCTGGGACCATTGAAGGGGATGATGACTGTCACATATGCTAACCACCTAGACACTGCAGTATAAATGTTGCTTTCAGCGAATCGCGTGCACTGAACTTCCAGACATAGTAATAATGAATAAATCATCCAACACCATCGTACTGTTTTGACCATGGGTCTCCCTGTGGCGGCTCAAGTTTTCTGTACTTTTATGTTTGGAATAAAATATGGACTTTTAATCGCAGACGACGGTGCTGGATGATTTATTCATTCTAACCACCTAGACAATATGATTTTCCATTGGGGACACGATAAATGACCTTCCCACTTAACATAAGAGTTCTAAAACAAGATATTTTATATACCAAGTAAGCTATTCATTGCTTTACAAACATCAATATACAGAGTTTGCACGTAAACTTGGCATACTACGGTTTATTAATATATTGAATTTTTCTAGAGTGTGAGAAATCACAAGTCATGCACACCACAAGTACCTTACATGGTTCCGAGGACTGCTCCAGAATCCATGCCTCCAATGTTTCTCAGTAACTCGGAGTAGGTTCCTTCGACCAATCCATCTGGAATTCTGTATAAGAACAAGCTTTTCCAAATGATCAATAAGCACTCATCAGAATGAGACATTCAAGTACTTTATGCTTTTACTTAGCAACAATGAACAAGAAGCTTAGTTTCAGAAGAACATCAGTCAGCAGTTTATTTTAAAGGGAACCTGTCACCTCCAACACACACATAAAACTGCCAGCATTACCTTAAATTAGGCCCCAGTATGTTCCTAATCATGCCTTTCATGCAGTAATTTGATCCCCCAAACTTCATGAAAACGCGGTTTTAATCGCCATCTGCGCTCTCTATGCAGTCAGCTTGAAGTCAAGGGGGCAGCGGCCTCCTTGCTTCAAGTCATGTAAAGCACGCCCCTTTTACCACTGATTAACGTCCTCTGTGTGGCCTTCTTTCTGCGCGATCCCGGCTCCGGCTCCTGCGCTCCGCCTCTGCAGCCAGTGAACACGCTTGCGCTCATGAAATGCGGGCGGGCAGGCGTGCGTACGAGCGCGCGCGCTCGCTGGAGCTTCCGGAGCATGCGCAGTAGGCAGATGAAAGCCGGCGGAGCCGGGGCCGGGATCCCGCAGCAAGAAGGAACGCACCGCGCATGCACGAGACTTGCGCAATCCCAGGCCACGCAGAGGACGTCAATCAGTGGCAAAAGGGGCGTGCGTTACATGACTTGAAGCAAGGAGGCCGCTGCCACCTTGACTTCAAGCTGACTGCAGAGAGAGCGCAGATGGCGATTAAAACCGCGTTTTCATGAAGTTTGGGGGAACAAATTACTGCATGAAAGGCATGATTAGGAACACACTGGGGCCTAATTTAAGGTAATGCTGGCAGTTTTATGTGTGTGTTGGAGGTGACAGGTTCCCTTTAAACGTTGTGTTTGACTCATTTAACCCTTTTTTGCAATGTCGTTTCACCCGGTCGACCAGTTCCTCTGTACTGACTAGGGTAATAAAAATAGGCCATCAGCATCTGATTGACAGCCCTCCGATCAGCTCTTCTGCAGTAGCTCCAGTACCTGAATTTGCCACTCGAACTACAGTAGTGAACAGAGTTGGTTACTGGAGTGCTCCTCCCATTAAAGTGAATGGGAACCGTGCTGCAGTAACCTGTTGCTTACAGGCTATGGACACCATTGGGGACATTTTTAAAATATTGCATTGTACTAACTGTATTTCCTGATTTAGAAAAAGCACTTTTTAGCAAGAAAAAAATCTTGCTAAAAAGTGCCTGCGTGTTATAAACGTCTTATCTTCATGTCCGCTGCTGCTGTCTATGGCAAAGACCATAGACAGCAGCAGCAGACAGGAAGAGAGACGGGAGACGGCATGTGCGCACTGGACACTCTGTCTCCTCATACAGCTGATCAGCGGGGGTGTCGGGTGTCAGACCCCCGCCGATCTGATATTGATGACTTGTCCTGAGGATAGGTCATAGATAGTAAAAGCCTGGAAAACCCCTTTGAAGCCAATCCTGTACATCCATAAATCCTTGTACGATTGTCTGCTTATTTCTCACAGTTGGTATTGTTGTTTTCAACTTTTTATGAAAACTGTCAGAAAGAAAACTGAAACTTTACATGAGCAAGTGTAGCCCTATTCAAATCTATAGGGGATGCAGGAGCATCTGTGCTTGGCCGGACTGTTAAACGGGTTTTCTACTTTTTACTATTGATGACTTATCTTCAGGATAGGTCATCAATATCAGATCAGCAGAAGTCTGACTCCCGGCCAATCAGCTGTTGGAAGAGAAGGCATAGGAGCGTTCTCTGCTCTGTTTACCTGCTTGCCGCAGCAATTGCAGTGGTGAGCAGGTGTCATTACAAGATTTGCTTACCCATTCACTTCTATGGGACAGCTCTTTTGTATTCACTTGAACAGACAGAGCAATCCTATAGAAGTGAATGAGTACACCAATCTTGTAATGACATCTGCTCACCACTGCAATTGCTGCAGCAAACAGGTAAACAGAGCTGAGAAGGCAGTGCTTGTACGAGAGCTACCTTCTCTTCAAACAGGTGATCGGCGGGAGTGCAGGGAGTTGGAACCCCGCTGATCTGATATTGATGACCTATCCTGAGGGTAGGTCATCAAAAGCGAACAACCCCTTTAATTTCCTTATGCAGATTAACGAATCCCCTGTATAGACTTAAGCCGGCCATAAATTTGAGACAATGATCGGCTGCATTGCGACCGATCAGTCGTCAGTGGGATCATTCATGTGAACGATCCCACTAACCACACTAGCCAACCAGGGAGTCCATTTTGTTTTATTAAAAAATGACTCCCAGGTAATTGAGCACAGTGGCAAGTGATCGGCTGATCATACCATCAACATGCAATTTCAGCCAATGAACAGCTGAAGTTTTCCAGCATGGTGAAAAACCATCACGTTTTTCAAAAGAGAGTCAGACGGAATGGCCTAACGCTGCCATTCGGGCCATCTTTAATCTTGTGTACGGCCACCTTTAGAGCTAAAATAAAATGTTCAGACTTCTACCAGAGGGAACTTACTGAATACTGAAAACATATGTATAAGGGTCAATGCATATGACTGTATGTATTTTGCAGTCTGCAAAAACGGATCCGCATAAAATACGGATAACATCTGTGTGCATTCCGTATTCCATATGGAATAGAACAGTACTATCCTTGTCCGTAATGCGGACAGTAATAGGACATGTTCTATTTCTTTGTGGAACGGACATACAAAAACCAAATGCACATGGAGTAACTTCCTTTTTTTTTTTGCATACCCATTGAAATGAATGGTTCCGTATACGTTCTGCAAAAAAAAACTGAACAGACACGGAAAGAAAACACTTTCGTGTGCATGAGCCCTAAAACATATTATTCTCTCTCAAGTTCTCTCTATTTCTCTTACATCAAAACCAAAGTTTTGCCCAAATCAAATGACCCAAAATTTGAATTCAATCGCAGCTCTAATGTTTACAAAATTTGGGTTAAATTCAATTAATCTCAAATTGATCTGCTCATCTCTACTGTCTATGCATTGATCTATTGACACTCAATAATAATACAGTATATAATAAGCTCCACAAACTCTATGTTTTTGGAGGGGATTTGGGGCTCTGCATCAGAAAAAAACAAATATCTAATCACTATAAAGATTTGCTAAAAACAATTAGCACTAAATTTGTGACCGAAAATCCCATGGTAGTAAAGATGGAGGCTCCCTTTAAAAGTGACACATGTTATGCGTAATTTGCCATTATGTCACATGACACCGGTGACACTTCAGAACCGTCTTATGCCTATTCACAGATGACATATTAGGTAATCTGCACAGTGCTGGGCACTTAACGTCTAAAGCTTCTGTTCCAACTTGTGCTGATTGATGATGATAACCATAGAATTGTTTTAGGAGAAGAAAATCTGTTGTTGATGACTGCGCTCTGGGGCTTTTCAAAGGTCATACATGTGAAGTGGGCAAATGTCACATTTCTACCATTGTGAGTTTGATTAGGTTATTTTATTCATCACAGCGGTCACAAATGTCATTTTTATTGTAATGTATACTGTTCCTGTATATCTGGCAGGGGGTATGTTTTACTTCAGAGCGAAAAATTGAACACTCCAAGCTTTTATCTTGAATTTCAGACATTTCTCTGCACATTATAACTAAGTCTAAATGAATTTGCTTAGTAGCTGCTCGGGTTGTGTTCATTGTCACTTAAGAAGCCATAGACTTCATACTTACTGTGCCGGGCCAGTACAAAGTACAATGGGCAGGTTACACACATCAAAGACATAGGAAAATCTCTTTACAGTCTTGGTTTCTATAGAAGGTGACAGGAGCCGCCAGTTCTTTAGGAGAAGCAGGTAAGCTCACACTAACTAGACATTCAGCAATGAATAATGTGGTTTTACATATAATAAAAAAACGTAAGCTGCTCAGGGATGAAAATGTGTTGAGGAGTTTATAGTGAATGCCACATGATAGCAATTAGTTGCGCTCAGCCACATACAAGATAAAGGTATTTTCTGGGTTCTAGATATTGATCACTAGTGTTGAGCGAATCGAAGTTAACGAAGTGGACTTCGATCCGAATTTCAGGAAAACTTTGATTAGCTCAACACTAGTGATCAATATCTAGTACCCAGAAAATCCCTTTACCTTGTACGTGGCTGAGCACAACTCATTCCTATCATATGGCATCCACTATAAACTCCTCGACACATTTTCGTCCCTGAGCAGCTTACGTTTTTTATTATATGTAAAACCACATTATTCATTCTGAATTTCCTTGTGCTTCGTGGTAACGAATCAATTTTCCCTGCAATAGCTGTAAAAAAAAAAAGTATGACGTCATCACACCGGCCAATGTGATGATGTCATCACGCACCACGTGAGATTTTACGCTGGATCTTCAAGCAATATAGCTGCCGCAGCCTCTTCTTGTGCAAATGTGAGGTAAGTACAATTCATTTTTTTATTATTATTAGCAACCACCAAAATGTTTTATTATTGATCTCAGATGCTGCGATCAGCGATAAACACAGGATCTGAGGGGTTTAATGATGTACGGCAGTGTAATCTCCGTTACCTGTCATTGCACCTGTGCACCTGCACGTGTCACAATGCAAAAATTTTTGTAGAATTCCACAAAGCAGCCAAATTGAATTTTAAAGAACCTTGCTCAACTCTATTGGTCACCTATGCTCAGGAGAGATCAGCAATATCAGATTTGTGGTGCTCCAGTCAACCACATGCCCACCAATCAGCTGTTTCATGTAGCTGCCAGCTCTGTGGAAACTATAAAGTGGACAGAGGCATAAGCTTTCACTTCTTATACAGGGTTTTTCAAAAATTAAAGCTGCCTAGAGAGGGTGCCGGGGTACCACGGGTCAGCACCCATTTAAGTGAATGGGAGTTGAGCTTCAGTACACTGGTGGCGGAAACTTTTCAGCAAACAGAGCCTTTATTCACTGTATAGTTTATGATGGCTGCCCAAAACAGCTGATGAGTGGGGGTGCCTGATCCCCTCCCCCCAACACACACACACACACACACAATTTATATATGACCTATCCTTAGGTCATTTGTGTGCCAAGTAAGAAAGGGTCCAGTTTTTAGTGGTGATTTACCTTTCCCATATACCAGAGAACGGACATAAAAAGTCTCAAACCCTAATTTTCCACACCACCTTCTGAAAAGGGAGAGTGGCATCGGTGGGGTTTGGTTGGAGCCATCAGCCTCAGCAGATCTTAATGTTTTACACCAATATTCTTGCATAAATAGTGACTGAAATCTACACCGGCCACAAGTGGGCGCAGATGTCATTATAAGCGCACAGACTGCAGGAGAATGTGCTTAATTTTTTAGAAGGCCTGCACCTTGTCAAAAAATAAGCACATCCTCTGGCAGAACAAGGGATAAATATCCCCCTTAAAATGTAATCAGTTTTGGGAAAAGATCTACAACCTTCTAATATACTTTGGAGCCAATTTATAAAACTGTCAAAGGTTGGGTCCCCATGTGAGGGAGGGGGGGGGTGAAATGCATTGGCAAAAACTTTGTGGAGCTGTGGGATGCAATGGCAACACAAATTTGAAGATAATATCTTCCCACTTTGTGGAGGCCCAGCCTGTGGAGACACAGCTTTCACTTCTTCACTAGGGTTCTTGGAAAAATAAAAGTTATATCCAGCAGTAGATAATAGACCAAGACAGTCCTCTTTTTAGACACAAATCTGTCCCCTTGTGATTCATTCATTGCTGGTGTTAAAAAAATCACACATTTTCACACACTCATGATTTTTTGGCAGACGAATCATAGATCCATAACATGTGGTTTGCACCTCCTAGTAAATGAATTTGCAGAACACTTCTGATTGTATCTGCTTTGACTTCTCCGTTATTCTGTTCCACGAGAGGAACAGAAAAAAATGGAGCAAAATGGCAAACCAGTGGAAACAAATGCAGCATCTTCCGTATCTATCCATTATCCGTTGACTGTAACTTTAAAAATAGCCGAAATAAAGTGGACACTAACTGAGCATAACTGATGCCCAAAAGCTCCAATTTAAACAAATGGGGATTAGTACAACACCATGTTTTACCGGTCTTCTGTTCCTCAGATGAAACAGAATAATGGAAAATTCACCACAGATGTGACTAAGCCCTGAGACTGGTGTATGAAATGTGAGTCTAAATTTGAATTCCCCCTATAACTGTGAAAAATCCAGATGTGCTTAGAACTTAAAGAGGACCTGTCATCTCTCCTGACTTGTCTGGTTTAGTAAATCCTTGCATTTCCCATGTAATAACAATTTTGGAGCATCTTTTCTCACAATTTTATGTAGCAACACTCCCCCAACTAACCAGTGGTCAATTTATTCGTACATTTCTAGGATAAATCACAGAGGAATAGCACATAATTCAAAGTAAAGATGCGGCAGAATTTATATATTAACAGAGATGCAATCTTCTTTAAAGTCAGTGTGCGGGTAATTAAAACACTGATTAAGGGCTCATGCACACGAACGTATTTTCTTTCTGTGTCAGTTCCGTTTTTTCTTGCAGACTGTATGCGGAACCATTCAATTCAATGAGTCCGCAAAAAAAAAGTTACCCTGTATGCATTCTGTTTCCGTATGTCCATTCCGCAAAACTATATAACATGTCCTATTATTGTCCGCATTACAGACTAGGATAGGACAGTTATATTAGGGGCCAGCTGTTCCGTTCCACAAAATATGGAATGCACATGGACGTCATCTGTATTTCTTGCAGACCACAAAATACATACAGTCGTGTGCATGAGCCTTATGAGCAAGGGTACTGTGAAACTTTTTGGGTAAGTTCAAACTGAGGTTTTTTTGGAGGAGGATTTGAGGCAGATTTTCCTGCAGGTTTTTCAGCCAAAGCTAGATGTGGATTTGAAAGGAATTGGAAACATAAAGAAAGGACTTATACTTCTCCTTCCTGCTGGATACACTTCTGGCTTTGGCTGAAAAATGTGCAGGGACATCTGCCTCTAATGCGAACAACCCCACCCCCCAAAAAAAAGTTTTTTTTAAATTTCTTGGAGATTTTCTGCATACAAAACTGCACTGTGTGCAAGTAGCCGAAATTAATTTGAAACTGTTCTTTACTTACGTATCTGGAGCCCTTGCTTCTCTTTCTGCATGTGGGCAGCAGCTCATCAGGCACCTGCATCTCCCAGGATGCATTGCAATTATCTCTTGTTAACGCCATCCTCCGCTGCTTAGAAAATAGTTCCTCACATATAGCTCCAGAGGTATATGGTGTGTACTGCCCTCCCCCAATATCCTTCCCCACTGTCTAGAGAGAGAAATCTATTTAATTCTGTAAATTTAGAAGTAGGGGTGAATGAATGGTGTCTGCGCCATCATCCACTTCACTATGAGATCACTACACTTGTTAAGGCTCATGCACATGAACGTATTTTCCGTCCATGCCCGTTCTGTTTTTTTTTTTTTTTGCAAACTGCATGCGGAACCATTCATTTCAAAGGGTCTGCAAAAAAAACGGAAGTTACGCCATGTGCATTCAATTTCCGTATGTCCGTTCTGCAAAAACATAAACATAAAACATGTCCTATTATTGTCCGCATTACACACAAGGATAGGACTGTTCTATTAGGGACCCGCAAAATACGGAATGCACCCAGATGTCATCTGTATATTTTGCAGATCTGTGTTTTGTGAACTACAAAATACATAAAGTTGTGTGCATGAGCCTTTAGTCCTCCTCTGAATGCACAAGAAGGTGGTCCAGAAAGATAAACAACAGGGGGAGCTACCAGACAGAAAAATGTAAAAACAGAACAATATTTTCATTTCATGTATATTGCAGTGATACTTTATTTAAAATCACTATTTTGCATAGTAATACTTTTCATGGAATAACCCTTTTTAAAAAAGGTTGTCTTATTTTTTTTTATTAAAATAACTTCTATTCCTGAATATCTCCAGACAATTGCAATCTGTTCAAAACACATTTATAAAAACATTTGCGCCATTATAAATTCTGTATAAAAGGTTATTTTTCATTTGAGCAATTTTATTAATTTTATAACTTTACCCTAAATAAAGTTAAAGTTGTAGATTTTGAAATAATATGTTTCTCACATAAATGTTTTTCATTTTGGGAACAGGTCATCATTTGCATATCCTACTACTTCTGAAAACATATTTTTTTAAAAACATTTGTTTTTGCTGTGTGCTACATAGATTTATCCATTGAGTATTTTTCCCCATCACCTTCTGGCCCCACTTTTGCATTAAACAACTTGTCTGATTTGCATATTCATGATGCGAGATGTAGAATACAGTTCTCGCTTTGTGGTTTGATGAGTCAATTACATCAGACATCTCTTTGCAGGTCATCTGTGCAACAGTATTTTTTGAAAGCCAGTGGGTTTTTTTTTTTGTTTATTTTCTTCCATTTAGGTGCAGATTGCATTTATTCTGTTTAATTACCTTCTTCTAAATGGCTGTGGATCCTGTGTATTAATTAATACACATGGATAATTATACAATGGGTTTCGTTTTCAATATGCAAATTCAATGAAAAAAAAAGCTGAGTTGTGTTCTGATTCTGGTCACTGTGTTTTCTTTTGTATATTTTAGTCTATTTAACCCATTAGAGCCATTTTTCACCTCAAGAACCCAGACAAATTTTGGAAATCTGACATGTGTCACTTTATGTGGTAATAACTTTGGGACACTTTTACTTATCGAAGCCATTCTGAGATTGTTTTCTCCTGATACATAGTACTTCACAGCAGTGGTAAATTTGGGTGGATATATTTCACCTTTTATTTTTTAAACAATCAAAAATTTACCAATTTGGAAAAAAATGGCAATTTTCTAAATTTCAATTTCTCTGCTTTTAAGAGAGATAGTGATACTGCATAGTTATTACTTTACATTTCCCATATGTCTACTTTATGTTGGCATCACTTTGTAAATCTAAGGCTAAGTTCACACTCTAGTTATTTGGTCAGTTATTTCCATCATTGACTGTGAGCCAAAACCAGATGCAGGTGAAAAACACAGAACAGATGCAGATCTTTCCATTATACCTTATCTATGAGTAGGCTTCTCTGCTGGTTTTGGCTCACAATAAGTAATGGAAATAACTTACCAAAAACTAACATAACTTAGGCTACTCTCACACTAGCGTTAATAATTTCCGGTATTCCGGTAGATCCATTGTATGGTCTCAATACTGGAAAAAATGCTTCCATTTTGTCCTCCTTCGTTGTCAATGGGGACAAAGCGTAACTGAACAGAATGGAGTGCTCCAAAATCCATTCCGTTCTCATATTGGAAAGCAAACAGCAGCATTTGCTTTCCGTCCTGGGACGTGGAGCAAGACGGATCCGTCATGCAAGTCAATAGGGACCGATCCGTTTTCTCTGGCACAATAAAAAAAGGATGAACTCAATGGAGTTCATGACGGATCCCTCTTGGTTATGTTAAAGATAATACAACTGGATCCGTTCATAATGGATGCAGATGGTTGTATTATCAGTAACGAAAGCTAGTGTGAAAGTAGCCTTAATTGTTCACTTCAGCTTTCTCAAGAAATCTTTCTCCAGTCTTGAGTATCCCTCAAATTTAAAGCTGGAATACATGATGAAATATCTCCCCCCACTCATTTGGTGAGAGAAACATCTCTTTCTATTAGACCCCAAGCTACATATAAACATCTAGATTAAATACGCTAGATTCAAAAGAAGAATCTGCAAGGTGGATACAATACAAAATACTGCAAAACCTATAAACAACAATATCCACACAATTATGAGCAAAAAATCCTTTATTGATTATAAAATCAAGACAACCATAATGAATGAAATAAATCACAAGTAGTGGAAATGCATAGAAAAGGGAGATAAAAAAAAGGGGCACCGTACTGCGGGGCCACGCTACACTAACTAGCCACAACACAAAAAGAAAAAGGCAGGCATATTATAAGCATTTGAATACTGAAAATCATGTGAAGTGCACCATAGGTCAAGCTAGGCGGAAGAACGCCATAATTGCAAAAAATATGTGCACTAAACATAAAAAAAAAAAAAAACCCAAATGTAAGAAAAAAATATACCAGTACCAAAATAACGGTGGCAATAGTGAAAGCTGCAGACCTGCAAGACGGCGTCCGTTCCCGACGTCGATTCGCCCTAAGGCTTCTTCTGAGGAATGATTCCGTGTTTATAGGTGTTGCCCAAGCTACATATGTCAACAGAGCTGCGATCACAGTAGGGTCCAGTCCAAACCTTAAAATTGTCAGCAGATGAGGGATGATGGTCAGAAGAGCCCTCCCAAATAACCAAAAAGCCACACAATCCTCATGGGTGATTGGTGCTGTATATAATAAAACTTACCTTTTAGTAGGTAGGTTAAAAAGTAGGTCCATGTAATATACACCTATAAAATACATTAAATCTTATAACTCCTTAAACCAAGTATGTATGCAAAAGTGTAGCCAGGGTCACTCAATCTAGACCTATGTGTAAATGTTGTGTTTAAAGGTATCTACCAAATGAATACCATACTGTATGTAATGCATACAACGGTCATAAAAATTATGGTCTAACTGGTTCCTGGAGGTAGTGAGGTGACCCTGTTGTCAGTTTCCATGATGGCGGAGAGGGAACACGCTATCCCTTTTATGCTCTGCTACAAGCTATATTTCCTTACAACGAAATCTTCACAGTGAAGGTCTTCTGAGTCTGGACCCTGTCCCTATATCTAGGAGACTTTCTGGAAATTCTTAATAGGAAGATGATGCAAGTATTCCCAGGAGATACTGGGGATCATTTATCAGTTTTAGGCAGGCCTTGTCATAAATTAGGTGCATCCTTTGCCAGTCCATGCGCCTAGATTGACATCTACCCCTGAAGTAGATTTTAATCATCATTAATGCCAAGAAACTGGCGTAAATGATAGTGAATATGTCTGGGCCAATGACCCTACCCACACCATGCTCCCCACTTCCAATTGGTAAGAGTGGCATAGAAATGCCATGTGTGCCTAAGTTTAAGTCACAAAATGTGTTTCTGGCCTAGGAGGTCATCATAAATACTGTGTTTCTTTCAGCAGGTGATACCAAAATTATCGGGAGACAATTCTGTGTGTCCAGTATGGTACAGCAGCTCACTGTGTCCCATATTTCTCATTGTATATAGTAATCTATATGTGTCTAGGGAGACAAATACCCAGTTGCCACCATAGCCCTGCATGTTATATGAAGTGGTAGCCACTCCCCTGTTACACCCACTGAATCTACATCACTTCTGGAATCCCTGGAGGAGGTAGATGGGTTCTAACTGAAGACCGGCCAATAGCGGGAAGGAGGAGGTACCGTATTGAGGAGCATTGAGGGTTGCTAGGAAGAACGCAAATGTAACCTACATCAGCACAACCTTCCAAATCTTCTACCTAGCCTAGAAAGGAATACATGAACTAAAGTGTTACAGGATATATTGGCGCCATGTAAAGATTATTAGTATATTATTATTTTTATCATCTTGAAAAATATTTTACGATTCTGATTCTATTTCTGTTTCTGTTCTTCAAAAGTTGTACGACATTTGACACTTCAGGCTGAAATATCCAGCTACAAAGAGTAACTGATGGCATAGACATTATATAATAGTAATAGTATTATTCATCACGATCATAATTGTTAGAGCAAATTGTTCACAAAAAGACTGTGTTAATGTTGCATAAAACTCTTTTTACCTATTTCTATAGATCATCATGAAGAGAACCTAGAGTAAAACTATTTGACACTCATCCTGAGCCCTAGATATTATTGCTCCAGAAACCACATGAATTATCTTATCTGTCTTCACCAACTATGACAGGCTTATTGTTACCTTGGATGATGAAGAATTTTATTTTCTCTGCTCTTGATGTATAGTAGATGGGAGATTTAGTATATGTGACAGGATGCTTAGAGCAGCTTTTACCGCACTCCTGTGTTTATTCCTTATCAGCACTTTTTGACTTTAATCTTCGTAAAGTTGCATGTCAAATGTGAGTAGACATAAAACTTTCTATGACTTGTTCTCCCTGAGTGATATTTCTAAAAGGAGTCATATGTATCACAATGTCAAGATGACACAGGCGTAAATTTAGAAACACCAGCGTGAGTTTTTAAGGCATGTTTTGCATATGATGAGTGCAGTGCTGCCATTTTATTTAATGTATGATACAAAAAAAATGGATACTTTAAAAATTATATAAAAATATAATAGTGCAAATTTAGTAACAGTCCATTAACCTGATCAAAATTGTGAACAAGAAAGGGTTTTTTCCACCATCACCAAGTTTATCACCTGCCGATAGGAGAAGCATCATGGTGGGAAGCTGTCTGAACCTGGTATAATGAATATGTCTTATCTGATGTGGTACGCTGTATGGTTTGTGTATTAGATGTGAAACATCCATTATTGTAGTTAGATAGAAAGAAATTTTTGAAAAAGAGAAATAGACATCTTTCATTGTGTACTACAGAGGGAAAGAGATATATATTTATATAGAATGTGACTGATTGCTATAGGAAGGACAACCTCACTGATTTCCGCTACTTTCCATTACACACGTTTTGAGATCCTTCTTCTGTTGACTGGTGAACAGAAAATGTTTTTATTTCAGGTAATCCTTACAGTTTTGCAATATGATATATATCAGGTATGAAATCTGAGACAACACAGCTCTTAAGATGCCAGAGTAAAGTTCTTTTTAAGATGTCAAATACCGTTGCTGAGAAAAGAGTGGGGAACTGAAAATTACTCATTTACATTGTAGATCTGACATTGTGGTGTTTCATAGGCATTTCAAAATGTGGAACACGTTTTTTTGTTTTCTTTTCTTTTTTATGAGAAAGGGATATCTTTTGTTTTCATTAACATTTCAAGAAAACAGTTGATATACTGTGTTATGGTCATACACATTAGATTAATGCCGATCAAACCTACCAAATGATCTCCTGACTCTTCCTCAACAGCAGAAGGATCAGACTGTTGGATTTTAACTTGCCTATTCAATTTGTTTTTAAAGTGGTTATGCTGTATGATTAATGTAAAAAATTAAAATTGGACATCGTATAGTACACAACAATCTCTTTCTACCAAAGCTAGAACCAGCCCTGTACCTCACATGGATCCAGAGATCTCCACATTCATTGCTCTTCTAGATTTATATCAAGCTGGCAGCTCAAGGGGAGTGTCTTTTCTGCTGCAGGTCACTAGGCATGTCTTTTCTGCTCCAGCTCTCTCCCTATCACAGCTTAGGAGGCAGTTGAAGGATGAAACTGAGCATGTGCGGCCATCTCAATGAGCCAGACAAAGAAATAAGAAAAAGAACTAATAGCATATGCCGCTATACAGATACAATATAATGAATACCTCAGTGGCTATACAAAATTTTCAATTACATGCAATTACAAAAGTATTCAGATCCAGGTTCTGGTTTGAAAACTATAGAATATTTTTTGTGGGACAACCCCTTTAAGGGAGATAATCCACTGACAGACTTTTTATTCCCCATTCAGAACACATGGTCGCTTGGCCAAGCTGAGAGTGCATGGCTTGGCAGGGATAGCTATCAGCCAGTTAGTGTATACGGTGTTTTGTTTTGTATTTGGGCAGCCAAGACACATATTTTATTGACTATTTTCTCTATGTACTGTTTGAGAAGAACAAGATCTTAAAGGGGTTGTCATGAAGACAATTAAGTGAGCGAGACGTAAGCTAACAGGCAGCTAAACTCTCACTCACACAAGAGTAAATCCAACTTGAACTTTTATTGCCAGGATAGAGTGAATGTGAGGGACTGAAAGATGATGTACCTATTATAGTGAATGAGCATGTGGCATTTGCAACACATTATAGTATAAATGAATATGAAATACAGTGTACATTTAATGCAGTATATTAATTACTATAGTTAGATAGAAATACATTTTTGAAAACCGTTGGAAAGAGAAATGGACATCTTTCAACGTCTACTACAATGTCTAATACATGAATATACAGTCCTGCAACGCTAAGCTAAACATTCTGAATGTACCAGTGATGCCAAATTAGTCTGGATGATTAGACATGTGCTGCTGTCCTTCAGTAGATCTTGAAAAAAGATGACTGCTATGAAATGAGCTGATGTCATCAAGATCATAGGTAATGACTACATAGGACAATTCTAATATTAGATGCTAACTAGCTAGAAACTGTTTGCTCAAACTGCCAATAGATGGAGCCAAAGCAACATGAATACTAGCCCATGTAATAAATACCTGTTGAAGGCATGACGGACACCTTTTAACAGGTGAGCATGTGAGTTTCATTTTGTTTTCCCATAGCACAAAGAACTCAATGTTCCAATCTGGGGTGCAACCAGTATTAGGTACATTGTAGTTGCTGTTGCTGAGGTGCTGGTTAAAGATTTTTCACTGGAGCCCATGAGCTACAAATTACATCTGTTCTTTCCATTTTTGCCATTTGCTTAAAACATGACACTAGTCTGCAGCCAGAAGCACTTTATTTCATGCCCATCAGGTATGTGAGTCCTGAACATAAAGCTTAAACAGTGGAGTGTTAAATACATTTGAGCGGATCCTCCATAATGCCGGTCAGCCTTCTGTTTAGGTTTGTTTGCCTGCAGTCACAATGCTAATTGATATGATTGTGTTGGCACTCTATATTCTGAATAACATAGTAACTACTCAGTCAATCTCTATAAAAATGTTAAGTAGCGCTCGAAATTACACAAACCCAATGAAGCAAATGCTAAAACCTTCAATCAATCCAATTGTGCCTTGTAAATTAGTGATGAGAGGGCCAAATTTGGTTTTAGCCTAACAAAATCTATGGCTTTTTTTTTTTTGCTGTTGTTTGGATATCCACAAGACGAACGTGGTGCTTTTCGTGACATCTATTCTGATCGCTCATGAATAAGATATCTATTAAAAGTAAACCTTTCATCAAATATTTATCTCCAAACAGAAAAATCAGACTAGCGGTATAATGGAGCTCTTCAGGTTTAGACTGGGACAGAGGCAGAAAATGGCAGGGAGCAGTTTTTGTCTCTGTGTGTTTGTTTTTTTAATAAAACGTTTTTATCTTCCTTATTGATATATGTAAACATAATATTGTTGACAGCCGTTGCAAATGACTTTTGTGCAGTTTCTTAAACAAAGTATTATTTTTGCTTAGCACCAGACATTCAACGTTTTCATTTAAAGACTGTCGTATCTATTATTTATGTGTCAATTTTATCGTATTCGCTGGAGCAATGGATTTTTATTTTAATGTTTCCACAGCAGATTTTATGACAATACAATTGGATGCATAAGTCTAAAATTTTACTTTCAATATTCAGCGAAATCATCCCACAAAATGCTTACAGCCGCGGCAGTGGATTGTTATCCATCATTTACTATAGTCGTTTAAACTGTATAGGACAGTTTTCTTTGCAGTTATTTATATTATTTATGGTATATTATGGATCAAAGATTATGGCCGTCTAGATACATTACAAGGTAGATAGGAATGTGTGTAAATACTATGGGGGTCATTAATCATTCTGAAATACGCCAAAATTAGGCGTATTTGAGCTAATTGCACCTGGGCCCCCATTGACCACTAATTGCTGTGACATGTTAAAAGGTTTTTGGAAGTACAAGGACATTTTAAAGCCGACATTTTAAAGTGTTCTCTATTTCCATTGTCCAGCTCCATTATAGGAGCAGAACATCACAAATAACTGAAGTGTCACTGAACCTAATGGCCCCAGACAAAGCCCATTGACCTAAACGGAATCCTTTGGGTATCTGATAGGGTGTCCAGATTTTTTTTATGAAATCTGCTATGGAGGCTCCTAATGGAAATTGATTCTTCACTTTTCTAATGGAAATGAAAAGGATGTGACCTTCATGTTCCATGCGTGCTCCTAGCCTAAAGGCATCTGAGAACAGGACATGGAGTGACAATTGGCAATTACATATCTATGTTTGCTAGAGTTTATACTAATATTCATTTTGAAATGTATGAATTTGGTATAATGCATATTATTTTTACTCCTAGAACAACCTGAGGGCTCATTACCCACTACCGTAGATGTGGAGATGGCAGAAACATCTCAAGGTAAAAAAAAAAAATCTAATTCATGAAGCATAGTTGTTATTATTATAGTTTTGGCATTCGTATGGACATGTGTGGCATATAGCATATCTTGTTACAGTAACTTTCTAATGAAACATGACCTGCTTTTGGTATAATGAGAGCCCCTGCCATCTGAACATTGATGTACGCTGCAAGTAAATTTGAAGAAGGAAGAATATGTCTATTTTTATGGCACTAAAGGGTGATGACTGTCAGATGAAGTTGTGACTAATTTAAAATTTAGTTTTAAATTTGGTGATTCTAAATAAAGATATCTACACTGTGGATGATATCATTAGTATCAGGCTCCACCATACTACTAAATAAATTGCAGAGCTGGGCATAGACATAACCATTTCAGCATGGTTGCCAACTGTCCATAAATTCCTGTACGGGGAAGAAGTCACAAATTCGGCAGCAAATCCCCTTTGCGACCAAATCTGTTACAGATATACGCCAAAATCCGTAAATCTGTTCATAAATGACCCCCTATGTGTCCGTGATTTTATTGAAGCTGGAGAAACCTGTGGAAGGGGGAGTGTCCAGGGAGGAAGATCAGAGGAACCAAAGTGCATTGAATGGTTACAACCTGTTCTTGGTGCACTTAAGCCCTAATTTGCATATTTGTAAAAACACATATTTCTCCTAAACATAGCAATGGATTGGTGGAACAAAGGTATGTCTTTAATCGGCAGGGTCAACCTGACCAGGGATTATGGCTGGTTTAACACTGTTGATTCTGCTGACATGCACTCAGTTCCATCACTGAAGGTTCTGTCCCTGCCACTGATATGTGACATCCCATACATGAGCACTCTCACCACTGCAACCTTTCACTGGCCTCAGCAGTCACATGCTACTGGGAGACTTGTCATTGCCTGGAAATGGTTGCAGCAGTGTATGTGAAGACATATGGAAGGTCACAGGGAACCAGAAGCAATGGGAACGGGACCCTCGGTGCTTTTGCTGATTGGTGAATTTACCAAGTTGTTCTATTTCGACTGAGAGGAAAATATATAAAAGTGGAGAACATAACAAGCAGAATCTGATTCCATGTGTCAGTTTCCTACTACAGGCAAGCAAGTACTTGATTTGAAATGCTTTCATAAATACACCCGGTTGACCTGTTTGGCGTAATAGATCATCTAGACATTTAGGCTGTAGTATGGGAATGTCAGAGTACAGATACAGTATGTGCTGTGTTTCTGACATCAGTAATGAGTGTCCACTGCCAGCATAAGAATGAAGTTCCTTGAACCCACAAGAAGAAATTATTTTGAAAGCCCATCGTCTGTGTATTCAGGGCATACAGGCCTTATCCTCAATAAGGTTTAATAGGTTATCTGGTTCAAAGGTGGACACAGACTACAAAGGGTCCCTGTTAAAAAAAAAAAAAAAAAAAAAAAAAAGGATGCGGGCCCCTATTATGTAAAAGCTAGTTTGTTGAGAGTGAGGCTTTTGTCATAGGGCTACTGTCTAGAAAGTTATTTAAAGGGGACTTAAACTTTTATTTGCTAAAACGACAAAGTTGCATCAATGCTTCTCAGCATTGCATCAACGCTTCTCAAAGCATACTGTGTTTCATCGGCTCTGCAGTATATGGAATCTGTACTCTGTATCCTGGAAAAACTCTGCTGAGCCAATCAAATTTGCAGTTGCAGAACACTCTGGGAAGGCAAGCTTCAAACTATTGTAGCGGGATTAGCTCAGGGATCGCTGTCTCCTGGGATAGACGGAGCACTTTGACACACAAATGATCCAAAGTCCAGGCAGCAAGTTTGGTATAACTGGCCACAACCAGTTTTATTGGCAAAAATCAAGAAAATAAAACAAATACAAAATAAATCCTCGGCCGTCCGGCCCTAACTAAACAGGACATTTTCCCTTATCTAGCCAGGAAACTGTGCCTACTGCACAGCTTCCCAAATCACAAAAAGTCACAATTCTAAGTACCTCACAACAGCACTTGTTCCCAGGACCAGAGGCATTATCTTGTGTGCCTGCTGGCTTTTTATACACACCTGTTTTGCAGGTAATTAGCCACGGTAACATCGAAAACCTAAAGTGGCTTAGTGGAGTAATGACCCACCCAACTTCTCCATACTCCAGCAGCCAGGCCCTTTCATACCGGGTTTTGTGACAAACCCACAGCAAGTGAACATTTTACTTGCTGCCACACTTTTCCTGGCTGCTTAGATTGTGTAAGACAGGAACCTAGGGGAAATATAGACTCCCCCAAAGACTTTTCCCCTGGTCCTGTCACACTATCTTCTGCTACCTTAGAGGCCCTGTTTTATTAGAGGTCCATTATTGTGTCAGATCTTGGGCCAACTGGAGGATCCTCTGGTACTCTGGATGTCGGTCTAACCCATCCAAGACTCTTCTATTCCATGCAAATGGATTACTACTTCTGCAAGTGTACCAGATACCATATTCTGGTCACACTAGGGACAATTGTAAAATAATATTTAGGCCTATAACTGGACCATATATGGCGAACTATTGAGTGTTCCTGGCAGAAGCTCTCGCAGTGTGAACTCAAATGTACTTGAGATAATACAATCCTTCCATTTAGTCATAGAAGCACCAACCTCCAGGTGTTCTAGTAGCTGCCGACCTAGCAGGGTTTATGAACTAAGAGATGGCACACCAAACATTGGTTGATGGGCGGCACTGCTTAAAAGGATCTGGCTATCCTATAACATTTGTAAATAATACAGACATTGAACTGGTAGGTTTTCATGTATTTTATCATTTTGCTTCATCAGACCAAGAAGTTTCTATGGATAAAGAAAGTAGCAATGAAGATGAAATGAACACCGAACTTCAAGGTATTATACATTACAATATACGTTATAGTAACAATTGTGTTTGATTCTGTCTAAACATTGGGACAAATGTACAAAATGAAAATAGTTGGAACTTATGGTGCACATCAAATTTGCAACATAATTTTGGACTTTTTGCACGTTTCAAAAGTGTAAAAAAAAAAAGGGATGGGGCTCGTTGGAGTCCAGCTGTAGGCCACTAGACAAATTAGCAGAAATTATAGTTCAAATTTATACCAGCTCATAGCTAGTGCAGATTTGAATTTCTGGCGCACAGATTGCCAAAAGGTGTGCCAAATTTATTAATAGGCTTCTACTCCAACGTTTTTGGTTTTTTTTCCGCATATGAAATCTACCCCATTGGGTTAATTTTCTGAAGAGCTACTCAATATAAAGACAATTTCAAAAAATGTTTGTGTTAAAACCCTTTAATGCCCTATTAAGACATGATTAGTAGATATAGAGGGCTTCACCTGTTTGAAGGTACATTACACAAAATAACTTGGGGTACCTTTACTAACACTGTCTAGTAGGTAGAAAGTGTAAAGTTAGACTAGGCAGTTTAAAATTGCACCAGATAAATATGGCACATCTTTAGACTGTCTAGTCTAACATTGCATCACCTTAGTATATTCTAAAAAATTTTGGTCCACTTTTTGGAAAGACAAAGTAGTGTTTAAGCCACATCCCTTTCAAGTCACACCCTATTTCCGCTAAACCATAACCACTTGTCTGACAATATGTAAAAAGTGTCTAAAACATGAAAGACATCAATGTCAATTGTTTGGAGCAAATTGCACCAGAATTCTGTTACAATTACAACAGAAAATCTGCATCAGTATTTGAAATACAGTGCTATATTCATAATTGCAGAATCACCTCTGCTACTGGAAGAATCAATCTGAGGATATTGCAGGGAAAATGCTGGGAACGCAAACTCACTGTAGCTACAAACTAATCCGTAGACAATTCCCTGTTGTACAGATGTGTCCACTCTTCCCTTTCCACAAATTTTGTTCTGCAGGTTTTTTATGAAAACATTTTCTAACTGGTGGAAGATCGTTGGGTTAATACTTACCCATCCCCTGCTTCTTTTTCTGTTCATCTGCATAATAAATAGTAAATGCAGCCGAAACAGGAAAAGAAATATGCACATCCAGTCTGGACCCAGATGGAAGAGCTGGCAGTCTGTGTGAGTGCAGCAAAAATGGCAGCATCGGCAGAGCAAGAGATGGATAACTATTACCTAATGAGCTTTCTTCCACAGGTTAGAAAAAAAGAACAGTTTTTCTAACTAGTCTGGAGAGCCCCTTTAAGGACTCCAATTTCTCACAATGGCAATTCAATACATTATCACTATATCAAGAAAGGAGTAACCAGCCCTCCTGTGAGCGGTGTAAAATCTTCTATACTTTATTTAAAAACATCAACATGAATGCATCTTCAATATCTTTGCTTACGCTTTTCAATCATAAGATCTGTCATTACATGCTATGACTAAGAACTTATGATTGAAATGCGCAAGCAAAGATATTAACGATGTATCCATTTTCCACCGCTCACAGGTGGGCTGGATATTCCTTTCTTCAAGTTTGAAGCTTTCCAGCTATTTTCCGTGCACCCAGAGAACTACAATTAAGAAGCCAGATGAGCTGACTACAAGTGTGTTCTTGAATTATCACTATATGCTAGCGGGTAGCCACACTTAAAAAATATATGATACACATCTCTGGGCAGAGTATCGCAAAAACGTGTTATTTTATCCCTCGTCACTCGTTGGCATATGTCAAACCAAAAGGAAACACACGACTGTACCTCCTATTTCAAGAGGAATAATTCTGCTGGTAGGAATATATTATTGAGTCAGGTAATACAGTATATAAAAGGAACTGCTCAAGAAACTGATACACAGAGTCATACCTTATATACTTCTCTTTTTGGCGTTTTTTATATCTCTGATTTGGGCAGCTTCTCCTCAGGCCCTGCACTAGGCATTACATGGTGTATCATTTCTTACTGGAGTAATCCTTTAAGGAAACATATAAACTTATTAAAAATTGTAGTGCATTTTAATGTGTATGGCTGATTTTGATTTTTTAAAAATAAATTTGTACTTTTTTTTTTTAGTTCAGTGTGGAGATATTTCTAAAACGACCCTCTCTACCCCACTAGAAGATAAACCAAATGGTAATGTATATACACTAAAGTTAAGTTCTTTGATCCACTAGTATGTAATTTCTAAAGCTACATTTGCACGGCAGTGAAAAATTAACTGTGACAGAACAATGACAGTCTATAGCAGGGATCAGCAACCTTCGGCAGTCCAGCTGCCGTGAACCTACAACTCCTAACATGTACACATACTTGGCTGTTCTTGTAACACGTATAGAATTGAAAAGAGGATTGTGGGAGTTGTAGTTTCAGAACAGCTGGAGTGCTGGAGGTTGCTGATCCCTGGTCTACAGATACACTGTATATACTGGCTGTGAAAAAATAGCACATGGCCTATTTTGGCCATTTTTACAGCCCGACAGCCTCCATACAATTAATGTGGACCATTTTTAATGGCTGTTTTTCAGAAAGACATCAATGAAAAACAACTGTGAAAAACTGACAGTATAACCATTTTAACATTTTTTTCACTGTTCATGTAAATGTGGTCTAAACTTGGAATGAAGAAGCTCCATTTTAATTTTCTACATTATAACTGTTAGACAGATCCACAGCCTCTGGCCCACACATGGTCATCGCTTACCCGTACATGAACCTGATGTTTCTTTTCTTCTTTTATGAGGCAGTCCAGCATCATAGATGTAGAAATAGAGCATATTCTGTAGCACAATGGTACTATGGATATGGTGGCAGTGCTTTTGATTATCTGTGGGATGTTCAGGAATAGATTACTACATGTTCAGTGTCAGACTGGGTTTCTGTGGCCATACCAGAGAGAATTATATTGAGGAAAAATAAAATGTCCGCCGTTCTATTTGTACCACAAAACCTGTCCTAGTGACACAGCAGGACAAGTTACTTCACAACACTGTGTAAAGAGGTGCCTCATCCTCCTCTCCTACTAGTCAGTGTTTATGATCCTGAATATAGATGATGAGATCTTCATCTGAATCACTATAGGAATGGGGTTCATGAGTAGACTGAGAGGATGGACAGACTGTGGTGATATGGGGCCGTGGTAATGGAGGCAGCATACAAGTGTTTCTGCTTATTGGCCACATCCCTGCCTCCTCTCTGTACTTCATGTCTCCTCAGAAACTCCATTTCTCCAAGATCTTATCATCTGTATTCAAGATCATAACACCTGACAAGCAGAGCAGAGAGGATGATGAGGCAGCCCTTTAGATCATTGCCCTGAAGTAACTTGTCCTCCTTTGTGATTAGGACAGGTCATGTGTGTACTAATAGGATGGCAGCCATTTTATTTCTCCTAATAATTGCTCACTAGAGATGAGCGAATCATTCAAAATATGCTTCGCCGAATATTTGCAGAATTTCTGACAAGACTCGTATTTAAACAAACTTATTCGCTGAATCTACGTTAAAAAAAAACCACGTTGTTTTGGGAACATTCCTGCCCAAATTACGTACGTACAGTCAGCAGAGTTAAAAGTATGCAATACGTAAGCATTAGCGTACAAAAGTGTGTACGAATCCTTAGCGTACTATTGACGCGTGAATGCGTCATACGCACGAGACTAGGTCGCGGCGTACAGTCTTTAGAGGCAGTCCATATGAAATAGAAAAATAAGGTGCTCACTGCTGCTAGCTATCAATAATTGAATAATTTAATAAAAACACCATACAATAAGTGCATAATAGAACACCTTGGTATACCAGAAAAAGAATACACACAATGGGCTAAAATGCTGAACTATTAATAAAACAGTGTAACTAAAATACAGCAAAGACATAAATATGTAAACATTAATGCAATCAATTTCACATTTGCAAGAATAAAAGGCTCAGATATACTTTTGAGTCTCTCCTTATGGCTCCTAGTTGGCAATGATAAAACACTGTCTGTTTGGAACACATATTCCAAAATTCAGTTGTAATCCACGTGAGGTAAAATTGTAGTCCAAACAGGTAATGTGTAATCCACATGGATAATAGAGAATAGCAGCAAATAGAGAACCCTTTTTGCAAAGGGGGCTCCAAATAACCTGAGAAGGAGGTAAAAAGGAAAATAGGCGCGCTTAGGCGCAACTGGGACTTTTCTGCAGAATGGGGGGAGTCCTGACAGCCATATCCACTATCCACTCCAGCTGGGTGAGAGTCAAACAGGGGCAATACATTACATATTAGAAAAAAGCAGCAGATAGAGAACCCTTTTTGAAAAGGGGGCTCCCAAATAACCTGAGAAGGGGGGGAGGAAAATAGGCGCACTTTGGCGCAACAGGGAATTTTCTGCAGAATGGGGGGAATCCTGACAGCCATGCCCATCTGAGTGAGAGTCAAACGAGGGCAACACAAACTAAACAAAAACAACTGCCAACTAGCATCTCACCCGTCAGGTGCAGTCCATGGTGTGGCTCCCATAGGTCCTCCTGCAGTGTTCTTGACACTGCCAGTAGTTGGGTTCCTCAGATGAGAGACCTGAAGTCCTCCTCGCTTGAGCTGCTGCTGAAGCTCATCAGAGGATGCTCCTGCCTCTTGTAGGCCATGCTCACTGCAGTGGTGGAACTCCAGTGCCCTCTTCTTCCTGAAGTTGGACTTGACCGGGTCCAGGTGGTGGTGATGCTGGCGAGCGCTGCAGCCATTTTCGCTTTTCCGGATCCTCCTGCCGGGACAGCAGGGGTAAGGACTTCCAGCTGCGGCGGTTTCGGAAAGGTTGCATCCAGGGAAGAAGCTTCGCCGGCTGCTGCTGGCTTCATCTTCCACGGCAGCTGGTATTGGTGGATGACCAAGGATTGGAAGGTGAACGATAACGTGGTCAGGTGACCCAGCTGTAAGGACTGTGGTGGTGGTGGTGCTGGCAGTCCAGGAATCAGAGGCTTCGGCTGAGGCTGTGGATTTTCCCTGAACCGGAGGACGCCATCTGGGAACTCCTGCACGCAGCACAAACGTCCTGGACCTGGACTTCCACCTGATCCCCCCCCACTTACAGGCTATGATGATGTTGTGGCAGATACGGCTGCTTCACCGACCTGTGGCCCACAAAATATTCCTTTCCATCCTCGTCATCCTGCAGGAAGACAGACCCTCTCACAACGGAAAACCAAAGCTCAGTTGCCTTTTGGAGTTCCAATGAAGGATCTCCCGGCCTAGGGTGGTCGAGTTCCTGGATGACCAGTCTGCCACTGCAGTTTTATAGTCCCAGAGGGTCTGTGCATGGGCCGTCACAGATGGTGGAACAATTGGGTTCTGGTGTAGGGATGGGGTGGATCTCCTCCTGGGTGGCGAAGTGGACGCTCCAGCCGCACCAGCCACAGCAGACGTTCTAGCCGAGCGAGTCACAACAGACATTCCAGCCACACGAGCCACAGCAGACGCTCCAGACGCCTCACAAGTCGCAGCAACAGCAACCTCAGCAGGTGGTAAGGAAGACACAGGCACTGAAGCTGGGTTTCTCTGGCAGATTTGTGACACCCTGAAGTCTGGAGAGGGCGGTGGTTCAGGGAACTTGTCCCCAAAATACATTTCATTCCAATTTGGGCGCAGCTTTTTTTTTAGCCATGATGCTTGCCTCTTGCTCTGAGGTCAACGCTGGTCTAAACTGGTTCAGACTTCAGAGAAGGGTGGAGTACTGAGGGAGGAGACTTCACTCCCTATACGTGCAAAATAGTTAGATCCCGGTGGGCCGGGCTGTTTTTTTCCAGTTCTGAGGGGGACGTATCTTCACTTTCCTGCTCTTGCGTGGGCGTATCGTCATTGTCCCGCCTCACGCAGATTGTTTCGTACGTTTCATACGTATCGTTAGCGTGTTAAATTTTGCGAAGATTTACGAATAAAGAAATTTGGATTCGCTTCGCATCTGAAAATTTCCAAGATTCGATACGAATCTACGAAGCGGCGAATAGATTCGCTCACCTCTATTGCTCACCAGACAAAAAGAACCATTCTAACTAATGAAAGATACGTAGGATAACCTTCATAATAAAGTTATCAGTAAATTTATTTTCATAATTCCTGGAGAACCCCTTTTAAGAGAGAAAATTAATTTAGAAAACTGGAGTGGGGACAAATAATTTTAATAAAATATATTACAAAGCTTTTTTAATATTTGCCTATACTATTGATTTTTGCAAAATTGTGAGAAAGTACCTTTCAAATAATACTCTGTGCCTGGGAGAAGCTCCTGCAATAGTTTTTAGGCTTAAGAGATATGTATATACTGTACCTATTAGGCTTAATGCACATAGCAGAGCCATGTTGAGATTCTGAATGGCAACGTGTAGAGTCCTTAAGGTTTCATACATTTGCTGTAAGTTGTCTGCATGAGGCAGTAAGGTGCCTCCACAAGGCACCATATTAAGGATGCACATTTTTAGCATCGCTCCATATGAAGCCATAGGATAAAACCTTTGTATTCTTTGATAAGAAATCTGATTCATACAGAGGTAGATTATGGGTGCATGCATTTCTTATAGGTGCCTTACTATAGCTCTGTAATACCAGGAACTTGAGAGGCTGAAATCCTATGGGAGCAATTAATCTTTGTGTAGGTTGACAGCAGGTTTCTCTTTTAATAGGTTGCATATAAAAGTTATGAAATATTATTGCTTTTCCATTCAACCAAAAATAAGACATAATGTGATCCCAGCCATAAAAATTTATAAGGAGCCGTGACAAGGGCTGAAACCTCTTCATAGTTTACAGATGTATCCTGAATTCCAATGATTCTGAGTTTTTCAATTTCCACAAATGTCAATTTTTATTTCACATTAAATACCAGGCAGACCAGTGGTTGACAAACATTGTAATATGAACTGTATCAACCTTCTAATAAACTTCCCCGGTCTATGATGTTGACATGGCCATAATTGCAAAATTGTTTTAACCATATTAACACCTCAATAATGGCTTGACAGGTTAATACGTGGTAGGTCACTTGCAAATATCATTGCTAAATGTCTGCTTTCTCGCGTTTGTATTCAAAGCTCACACGGTCTATTGTGACTTCATACATACTATCGATCAGGCCATATTGCGGTTACTTTGTCTTAGTTAAAGCTCTTGTATTAAATTTAGGTAAATGGTTTTGATATGCTTGAATTGCAGACTCATTTGGTCACACTATTATACACTAATTGCAGTTTCCTTGTTCCCTATTTTATTGTCCTATTAACAAAGAATTAACAATTTGCCGCGTGATGCAAAATTACTGTGTTCTATAACACACAATCAGCCCCAAATGGACTGATAGGCCATTGTCCTGCTAGGCAGATAAAAGCAGAATTTTTCAAAATTATATTCCATTACCACAATTAGGGAAACGCAATTTTACATTTAGCTGTGAGTAAACACATCTGCTTTTTCTTATGGATAACAAATGCCATTTCAAGATATCATTGCTTTATATAGAAAATAGCTGGCATTCTGCCATATTGTTTGTACATGAGATGGCAGCTGCATTTTTCAGAAATTTTCAAAACATTTTCTCTATATAATTGCGTTATGTATAGTGAGTTTTGAAGCATAAATTATAGCGTACCTCTGATATAAGAACTATACAAAGTATAACTATACAGTTACCCCATTTTCCATTCTTTCTAAGGTTCATTTTATGACCATAATCTGTAAAAAAAAAAAAGTTAAATGCAAAGTTTCCTAGGTCTTACAATAACATCTATCAGTACCAATCATATTGGCTTTCTAAAGTAGAACTGGCTTAGTTGCCCATCACAACCAATCAGATTTCACCTTTCATTTGGAGCAGCTCCTTTTGAAAATGAAAGGTGGAATCTGATTGGTTGCTATGCTAAGCCACTTCTACTTTACATCTGTGTTAACGATGAGAAAATTAATTTTACCGATTTGGAATTCGTCCTGAATTTTCAAAAACATATGGAGAGACAGAGACCATTAATCATAACTTGTTTAATAGATAAGTCAGCATCTCATCTGCAAATAGTTCTTTTCAGGTGATTACCCTTTATCAGGGCAGATCAAAGAAAATTGCCTTAACTAGCTGAGGGGCCTTTGTTGGGGTCTGGGGTTACCCTTTGTCATTATGGAGAGCACCCTGTATGCATGAGCAATACTTTAGGCCAGACAATGCTGCTCTGGGTTTCTGGGAAAAGTATATGTAAATACTTCTGCTGGCATCAATGAGGCTTAGGGAGAGTTCTCGTCACCGTTATTTTTCCATTCTTCTGATCACTTAAAAGAACATAAAAATAAAGAAAGAAAATGGATTTGGTAAAAGACAGATCCTGTGCATCAGTTATGCATATTTGGCATCCGTTTGAGCTATTTCCATCTGAGATCCATTTTTTTAGATGGAAAAAAAGTCCTGCATGCAGTACTTTTTTCCGTCTAAAAAAAAAAGGATCTCAGATGGAAATGGCTCAAATGAATGCCAAATGCGCATAACTAATGCATAGGATCCATTTTTTTTACAGGAGCTGTTTTTTTTTTCCCTTTATTGTTCTTCTGATGGATCAGAAGAATGGAAATATAATGGTGATGGGAACTCTCCCTTAATGTTCTTTTCTTTTTGGAAGGAAAGCTAATTTGCATACTTTGAAGTCTGGGAAAGATATTCAAATTAGTTTTCATTCCAAAAGAAAAAGAAAGCTAAACTTGTCTGATGCCAGCAGAAGTAAGACATGCTAATTTGCATACATATTTTCCCAGAAACCCAGAGCAGCATTATCTGACCTACAATACTCATCATGTACACTGGGCACACTCCATAATGAGAAGGAGTACCCACCAGACAACACCTATAGTTTTCCAAAAAAAGAAAACAAAAGAAAGCAACAGAGTAGCATTTTAGTCTCTCAAATCTCCTGGGAGAATAAAAGGACTAAGTAAAAAAAAAAAAAAAAACACTGTGAACTGTTACATATTAGATTGTCAGCAGAACACACTGTTCTCTGTGGGTTTGCCCAACAATATGCTAATGAGTATGGGCCCCTGAGTAATAATCTACTGTCTAATAATTATAGTAAACTGGGTTTAAATGACCTAATAGTGTAACTGGAGTAATTCTCCTTAGGTAAAATGAGAACATTTTCTTTTTTTTTACTTTAGACATTTGCTTTCATTTCTAATCATATTTTTACAACTAAAGCTTTTCTCTGGAGTATGCCACATTCATAATACATATAAATCTCAGCATTGTGATATTGTTTGTTACTCTACCATCTATCTAACGTGTAATTACTGAATATAGTCACGTAGTTCACCCTTTATTTTAACACGGTGAATTCCTCTATTAGGAAGCTGACAGTGGGAGTGAGCAATGTGAAAATTTATATTTGTTCATCATATTCTTCAGATCTTCTTATTTCCATGGGTATTATTATATAGTAAATGAGTATTACTACTATACCAGCATGGATGTCTTAAGTGGCCACCTCCTCAAAGTGCACTTTTCACCTAAACACTTAGAAAACAGCATCAGTAAAGTATATACCACTTTGTTTCTCAGATTTCATTGGTGCTGAATATAGGTCCTTTCCCTAAAATGATTGTAATCTATAGCATTTGAGAAATGCTATGAGTCGTTGTGGGAAAGACCGATGGCATTAGCTATCGCTCCTCCACATCTCTGGAGGAGATCGCTGCATGTAATAGCAGATGTCTCCTCCACCGGCGATCAGCAGATTGTCGGGAAGGAATGCTTCCTACCTGACAATCTGCTGTAATATGGTCACATGTAAAGGGACCTTTAGTCTCTCAGTTGCAGTTGAGCATTGGTGAAGACAGTGGACAACTACAAAGCTATCTTACACCTTGTAATAAAGGGGCATACAGACAGCAGTAAATAGAGGCGATATTTGTAAGGGGAATACTAGGAACTATAGTTATTTGCATGGTAATCTCATCCACAGAATGCCCTGCATCAAAACAAAGGTATAGCACAGCTCTGATAAAGATAATGAAGAAAAGCCACTTCTAATCAGTGTTGGCACTACTTTTAAAAAACACTTTTAGGCTATGTCTACTGATATGCCACAGAAAATCTGCCACAGTTTACTGTAGTATCAATGTGTATAAGATTTTAAGAAATGCAAATGCTGTAAAATCGTTCGCAAAGTAAATTGACAATTCATGGGGAACATAGGGTAAAATCCGCCGCAAATCAGCAGCAACATCCACAGATAAGCAGTGAAATATCTGTTGCAGATTTGCTGGAAAATATGCAGCAGAAATCCCACTGTAGAAATTTCTCCCTATGTGGTTGTGTCCTTGGGTTCTCCAAGCATTTCAGCTAATCTGTAATTGATACTAAAGAAAGAAGATCTTCTAAATAGTACTTAACCGTCCCCTACTCCGCCAACACCACCATCCTCTCTGTACTGACATAGACTGCAGCCTTTTCTGCCCAGGTTCCAACCAGATGTGGCCAATTCTTTTCCTGTTCAGCTGCATTGGAACCCGAGCTGAAGAGCCCGTGTCAGTGCAGAAACGACGGCAGTATCAGCAGAGCAAGAGATGGATAAGTACCATCTAAAAGAACTTCCTTCCACAGGTTTGTACCAACTAAGTATTAGCTGAAATACCCAGAGAACCCATTTAGGATTTGTATGCTGGCACAGTGGATGTTATGGCAGTGGATTAGTTATGGAAACATTATTTAATGATCTGGAGGTACTGATTATATTTTATATTGTCTGGTACTCATGGTTACACATTTTACCATAATAACATATAACAGGTCTACTGAATATGATCAGGAAATATAAACCATGAAAACAATTCCCCACACAAAGTCAGTAACATAGAAAATGCTGTATAGAGCACCATGTCATGGTGGCACTCCATTCCCACTGCTGTCCCACTATCTGGCCAGCTGGTACAGGACTCGCTTAACTCACCTAGCTTCTGCTCAACGACTAGACTCTTGCTTCGCATTCTGCAGGCCACAGCCTGGCTGCAAGGCCTTTTCCTGTGTGTATTAGGGACCTTTCTCTTTAGGGTTTAATGCACTTTCTGCTCTTGTGGTCATCTGCTTGACTAATAAGCTAAACAACTCTCCTATATAGCTGTGCTGTTGACCTCACAGTCTTACCTAAGCCTTTAGTCTCTACAGATCGTTAGATTTCTCTAGCTTGCTAGAGCTTGTAAAGAGCTATAATCCATTTGTCTGACAGTGTATCGACCTCTGCTGATTTGTGGATCCTGATCTTCTGCCACCCGATCTGACTTGTACCTTTTCATCATATTGATCCTTTACTGCTTGCCCTGATCTTTTGAGGGTTTCATGGTTTCACACAAACTCTGCCACCCCTGACCTCTGCCTGTCTCCTGACTACATGTATTGTCTAATCATCTGGGTTCACTGACTGACGTCTCTGATACCTGTTTGTCAGCAGCCATCCACATCGTGACTATTCCAAGAGGTAGTGGCCTAGTGACTCCCCAGATGCCTGTATATCCCAAAGTCAAACTGGTTGGTTGGCACAGTGGGTTCATACTCACTGCCTATAACACACCACTTTAAAAAAACTCACACCCTCTGTCTGATTCCTGAGAAATTATCTGTGTTAAAAATGTTCTGAATTTACAATCAGATGCTTTATCTAATAATGGTGTTTGACACAACTTTATATATCATTGTTACTGAGTGAATCTGGGCTAATGGCTATCATCTGAATTACATATTCTCTATACAACAACCTGTGGGACCAAAGATGTGGTAGAACATACTAAATGCCCTGCCCTGCCCTCCAAGATTGTCTCAACCTAGAGTTTGGACAACCGCTGCTCGGACGAGTATCTCGCCATGCTCAAGGAAATGGCATCTCCCGCATTTTGAATTTTTGGCGCCTATAAACTCAGCCAATCACAAGCCAGGAGACTCTGCGGTACACCCAGCATCACGTGGGGCCCTTACATGTCGATAGCAGGGGTTGGCTGGCCTGATCAGGTGACCCTGGAATATACTAGTGACTGCCCACGGTGCTCCGCTCAGATGCTGTCTGGATGTGGTTAGGGACAGATCTGCTGCGTTTCAGGGAGAGTGTTAGGACCTGGATTTAGTTCTCTGTTAGGCAGGAGTGATATCGAAAGAACCCAACAGCCCTTCTAAGGGTTACAAGACATTTTTTTTTGTCTCCTGGCTGGGCTGGCTGGCACTAGTAGTGCAGCTATCGCCATATAGAACAATTTTTTTTTTATTGTTTTATCTCAGTGATACAAATCCATTTCATACAGCAGTGTGGAACCATTCTGTGTGTCACAGTTCAGCTGTCCACTCACCACAAACCACAATCCGTATTTTCTGTCCAGGTGACCCATACTGTACGTCACGTAATCAAATACGGTCTTTTGCTTTCACTGATACAGCTACATTAGAAAAATCTCTGTGCGACCTTTGTCTGGGTTGCAGTCAAAATAGCCACAGTCAGCAGGGGCTGAGTTTGCTCTCTGATAGTTTCTGCACGTCACGTTAAAAAAATATATATATATATAAAAAAATATATAAAAAAATAGTTTTTTTGTTGTCTTATCTCAGTGATACAAATCCATTTCATACAGCTGTGTGGAACCATTCTGTGTGTCACAGTTCAGCTGTCCACTCACCACAAACCACACTCTGTATTTTCTGTCCAGGTGACACATTCTGTACGTCACGTAATTAAAAAAGGTCTTTTGCTCTCACTTATACAGCTACATTACAAAAATCTCTGTGCGACATTTGTCTGGGTTGCAGTCAAAATAGCCACAGTCAGCAGGGGCTGAGTTTGCTCTCTGATAGTTTCTGCACGTCAAGTTAAAAAAATATATATATATATAAAAAAATATATAAAAAAATAGTTTTTTTGTCGTTTTATCTCAGTGATACAAATCCATTTCATACAGCTGTGTGGAACCATTCTGTGTGTCACAGTTCAGCTGTCCACTCACCACAAACCACAATCCGTATTTTCTGTCCAGGTGACACATTCTGTACGTCACGTAATTAAAAAAGGTCTTTTTACTCTCACTTATACAGCTACATTACAAAAATCTCTGTGCGACATTTGTCTGGGTTGCACTTAAGCAGACCAAGTCTGCCTAATCTAATAGTTTCAGTGTAATTGCTCCATACTGCACGGTACGTAATAACATACGTAATTTAGCTCTAACTGATCCACCTATATACAAAGCACAATCCGTATTTTCTGTCCAGGTGACACATTCTGTATGTCACGTAATTAAAAAAGGTCTTTTGCTCTCACTGAGACAGCTACATTACAAAAATCTCTGTGCAACATTTGTCTGGGTTGCACTTAAGCAGACCAAGTCTGCCTAATCTAATAGTTTCAGTGTAATTGCTCCATACTGCATGGTACGTAATAACATACGTAATTTAGCTCTAACTTATCCACCTATATATTTTCTTGTTCAGATTGAACAAGTTTGTGGGTTTCCGTACAGCAGGCCCATTTTTTTTGTACATATAATACACTTATATACAGAAAATGTTGAACCCCAGGGCTAAGGGTCGAAGACAAGGGAGTGGGCGTGGGCATTAAATTACTGCAGGGGGCAGAGGCTGTGGTCCTGTGCAGGGTGAGACAGTACCTGCTGATGAGGGAGCAGGGGAACACCGCAGAACTACACTCCCTAGCTTAATGTCTCAACTTACAGAGACACGTGGTAGAGGACTGTTGAAACCACAACAGTGCGAACAGCTGATGTCGTGGATTGCGGACAATGCTTCAAGTAATTTGTCCACCAGTCAGTCTTCCACGCAGTCCACCCACATTACCCAAGGGAGCACTTCTCTGGCTCCTCCACCTCAACCTCCTTCCCCCCAGTCTGCCCCCTCCCAGGAAAATTTTGAATGTGATCCGGCATACTCTGAGGAACTGTTTTCTGGACCCTTCCCAGAGTCACAAACCACTTCTCAGGTTGCTGCTGACCTCTTTCCCGATGCCCAAGTTTTCCAACTGTCGTCAGTCTGTGGGTGATGATGATGATGACAATGTTGACTTAGTGGAAGAAGTGTGTAAAGAGGTGTCGGACGATGAGGAGACACGGTTGTCAGACAGTGGTGAAGTTGTTGTCAGGGCAGGAAGTCCGAGGGGGGACAGACCCAAGCTGGGTTGATAAGCCGAGTGAAGACAGTGCTTCTGAGGCGGAGGCGAGTGCTGCACCAGAACAGGTTGGAAGAGGCAGTGGTATGGCCAGAGGGAGAAGCAGGGCCAGAGCTGGTGCATCAGCAGCAACTGTTTCACGTAGTGAAGCTCCCGTGGCGAGGCCTAGATGTTCGCAAGTCTGGAGGTTCTTTAGAGAAAGTGAGGATGACTGACGGACTGTGGTGTGCAACCTGTGCCACACCAGGATCAGCAGGGGTGCCACCACTACTAGCCTAACCACCACCAGCATGCTCAGGCATATGAATGCTAAACACCCCACTAAATGGAACCAAGGCCGTTCACCTCCTGCGGGTCACACCACTGCTCCTTCCCATGTGTCACTCACTGCCTCTGCTAGTCAACCCCCTGCCCAGGACCCCGGCACGAGCGCCTTCCGCCGGAAAACCACACCTTCGCCTCCACGATCCTTCACAGCGTCCACCAATGTGTCCCAGCGCAGCGTTCAGCTGTCTTTACAGCAGACGCTGGAGCGCAAGAGGAAATACAGTTCCACCCACCCACATGCTCAAGCCCTCAACGTCCACATCTCCAAATTGCTGAGCCTGGAGATGCTTCCCTATAGGCTGGTAGAGACCGAGGCCTTTCGCAATCTCATGGCGGTGGCTGCCCCTCGGTATTCGGTCCCCAGCCACCACTATTTTTCCCGATGTGCCGTCCCATCCCTACACCAGCACGTGTCACAGAACATCATCCGTGCCCTGACCAACGCTGTTTCTGAGAAGGTCCACCTAACCATGGACACGTGGACAAGTGCTGGCGGGCAGGGACACTATATCTCCCTATATCTCCCTGATTGGGTTAACTTGGTGGAGGCTGGGACCAAGTCTGAGCCTGGGGCCGCTCATGTACTGCCCACACCGAGGATTGCGGGGCCTACCTCGGTCACGGTCTCTCAGACATACTATGCCTCCTCCTCCGACCCCTCCTCCTCCGAATTACCATCCGTGGGCACGGCGCCTTCAGTTGGTAGTTATAGGCGCAGCAGCAGTGCCATGGATCAGCGCCAGCAGGCGGTGCTCAAACTGCTGAGCTTAGGTGACAAAAGGCACACCGCCCAAGAGCTGTTACAGGGCATCATGGCACAGACCGATCTGTGACTGGCACCGCTGAACCTCAAGCCAGGCATGGTTGTGTGTGACAATCTGTGTAACCTGGTGGCGGCTCTGCAACTCGGCAGACTGACACATGTGCCATGCCTGGCCCACGTGTTCAATCTCATAGTTCAGCGGTTCCTCAAGACATACCCCAATCTGTCTGATTTGCTCACCAAGGTGCGCCGCATCTGTGCGCATTTCCGCAAGTCGACCACAGATGCTGCCACTCTCAGGGCAGCGCAGCACCGCCTACAACTGCCCGCTCACCGACTGTTGTGCAGCGTGCCCACGAGATGGAATTCTACATTAAACATGTTATCCAGAGTTTACCAGCAGCGCAGAGCGATTGTAGACTGCCAGATGTCAACTTCCACCAGAACTGGTAGTCAGGTCAGTCAGATTCCTCAAGTCTACAATGAGGAGTGGATGTGGATGTCTGATATCTGCCAGGTGTTGAGCAACTTTGAGGAGTCAACACAGATGGTCAGCGGCGATGCCGCCATTATCAGCCTCACCATCCCGCTGCTTTGCCTGTTGAAAAACTCACTGCTCAGCATGAAGTCGGATGCTTTGCGCTTGTCACAAGAGACGTTGGAGGAAGATACGTCACTTGATAACCAGAGCAACCTCCGGTCTTTTTCTCAGCGCGTATCGGAGGAGGGGGATGAGGTAGAGGAGGAAGAGGAGGAGAATGTCGGCGAGACAGAAGAGGACAAAGACGACAAAGAGGAGGAGGAGTAGGAGGAGTAGAGAAGAGGAATCGGATACATAAGTAATGTTACTCTTTAGCTGCTTTTACCCGGAGGAGATTTGAATTCCGGTGAAATCCAGGCTTTGTTCATTTTAATAAGCGTCAGCCTGTCAGCGCTGTCAGCGCTGTCAGTTGACAGGCGTGTACGCTTATCGGTGATGACGCCACCAGCTGCACTTAATACCCGCTCTGACAACAGCGGCAGGGCAGGCCAGCACCTCCCAGGCGTACAGTGCCAGTTCAGGCCACGTGTCCAGCTTTGAAACCCAGTAGTTGTCCGGACCGATCACTCTGCTCCATACATGGCACTCTTTTACCACAATTTTTCCGGAGGTCCACCTACAGGCCCTCTCTCTAAACAATTTTTCCGGAGGTCCACCTACAGGCCCTCTCTCCAAACAATTTTTCCGGAGGTCCACCTACAGGCCCTCTCTCCAAACAATTTTTCCGGAGGTCCACCTATAGGCCCCTCTCTAAACAATTTTTCCGGAGGTCCACCTACAGGCCCTCTCTCTAAACAATTTTTCCGGAGGTTCACCTACAGGCCCTCTCTCCAAACAATTTTTCCAGAGGTCCACCTACAGGCCCTCTCTCTAAATAATTTTTCCGGAGGTCCACCTACAGGCCCTCTCTCTAAACAATTTTTCTTTGCACCTAGTTGGGTGCTTCCCTAACATGTGATGGGTATGTGCCTCGCCTTTCTTGGTCTGGGTGAGCACAATTGCCATGAGGGTAACCACCAGGCTGTTGCCTGAGAATTTGGGGTAATGGTGGGATTAGGCAGCCTCAGAGGCATCCATGCATGCTGCCCCTGCTGTTTCCTGTCCATTTCCATGGTGTTTCCATCATTTTCTGATGTTTCCAGGCTTTCACCCAGCCTTCCCTAGGCAGAGCCTTGGTCCCCTGCAAAAATGCTCGAGTCTCCCATTGACTTAAATGGGGTTCGTTACTCGAAACGAGCACCCGAGCATCGGGAAAAGTTCGTCTCAAATAACGAGCACCCGAGCATTTTAGTGCTCGCTCATCTCTAATGTACACCCATGTATTTAGCAATGATATTTTTTGCACTTTTTTCAGCTTCATGTGTCTATAACACATTTTCTGAGGTCTGAAAGTTGTTTTCATCAACACATCTTCATTAACCCCTTCCCGACCGCCGCCGTACATGTACGGCGCGCGGGCGGTGCGGGGACATGACGCCCGCTCGCAGGTGCGGCGGGCGTCATGGCCGGCAAGTCTCTGCTGTTTCTAACAGCAGAGACTTGCCGCATCTTACCTCCGTCTGCGGAGACTTCCAGGGCCTTCTGATGCCGTGATCACACGTGATCACGGCATCAGGATGCGTCTGAACCCGGAAGCCCACGCTTCCGGGTGGTGTACAGACGCCCCGATTGGCCAATCGGGGTGTCTGTACACCATATGAAAACTGTAATCCTCGCTGGTGAGGATTACAGTTTTCAAACTGCAATTCTTATTCTGGCCACTAGATGGCAGGCCAGGATAAGAAATGAGCAATTCATGGTTTTAACTGCATCTAGTAAATCCATGATTGCTCATAAAGAAAAAAAACAAAACACAATAGATCAGATGATATTTGAGCTTTAAAATAATCACAGAAAAATTAAAAAAAAATGTTAAAAAATATATAAAAAATAAAAAAGATATAAAAGTTCAAATCACCCCCCTTTCCGTATAAGTAAAAAATAAATACCTAAATAACAATAAATATAGACATCATGGGTATCACCGTGACCGAAAACGCCCGTACTTTTAAAATATAAAAAAAAAATTTCAATACGGCGAATTGTGTGGCGGAAAAAAGCGTCCAAATGGCGATTCGCAATTTTTTGTCCCTTTTTTTTTCTAAAAAAAATTAAATAAAAAGTGATCAAAAAGTCATACACACCCCAGAATGGTATCAATAAAAACTTCAGACCGCCCCGCAAAAAATGAGCCCCCATACAGCTCTGTACACATAAATACCAAAAAGTTATAGGGGTCAATATATGACAAGGAAAAAAAAAAAAAAAAAAGGGCAACTTTCTAATTATTTTATCACCATCTAAACGCAGGAAAAACTATACATATTAGGTATTGCCGGATTCGTACTGACCAGTAGAATGTAAGTAACGGATCAGTTTTAATGCACATCGAATGCTGTAAATAAGAAACCCGTAGAACTGTAGCGGAATAGCGTTTTCTTTGCAATTTCACCCGGTTTGGAATTTTTTTCCCGCTTCCCACTACACCGTATGCAATATTAAATGGTGGCGTTGGAAAGTACAACTTGTCCCGCAAACAACAAGCCCTCATACAGCTATGTGAACAGAAAAATAAAAGAGTTATGGCTGTTTGAAGGCAGGGAGCGCAAAACGAAAATGCAGAACCGAAAAAAGCTCCGGTCGTGAAAGGGTTAAGAAGAACAAATTTGTCAGTAACCAGGCTTTGTGTGCCTTTATTTTAATGGCAAAGTGCCTGTGAAATCTATACTTCCACTTTCATCTCCTTAATTGAAACACGTTTTGCCAGTTAACTTTTGGAGACGTCATTAACAAGGAGGTTCACTTACTTTTTCTCCATGCATTGTGGATGTTTACTCACTGTTTGTGTTTTTAGTTTGGAAGTATTATTTTTGTCTGTCATTGGGATAACAATCATCAGACCACAAGTTACTGGTAATCTGTGCAGAAATCCAAGTAATTGCAAAGATTTCTCTTATCTTTTCTTGAGTCTGTAAAGCTTTGTATCCTTGTCTTTTCTGTGTGTGTGTTCAATACAATGTGCCTCTACCTCATTTGTGTTTCTGAACTTGTCCATCCAATGACCATATAAAAGACTGCTAGTCTATGATTTCACCAACCCCAGTGTAATGTTAAAGAGCTGTTTGTTAATCTTCAAATTCCGATCTCTTAAAATAAAAGACTTCAATCTTGATACTTATGTATTCTTAACAAAGCTGGTTTCCCAAACTCAAATTAACATAGACCTGTTAATTAATAGACATCTCTTTGGAAGGGCTTAATCATTTCCTTTGTTGTTTGTACATTGGTTTGGGCTTTTGATACTGATGCTCAGGGTCTCTTTTTTCCTTTATATTCTATACCTTACATAAAGTATTAGCTTCATTGACTAAGTAATTAAAAGCATTGTGCACCTTTTTCTCTCTGGCTAGCTGCCCTTCTGTTCTTCAACCGTTGTTCCCGTTGTAATGTCACTAGCAGATGGTCCGAGATTTTTCACCCTTTCAAAAGTTTCATTTTATTCCCATCTCATCAAGCATGTCTCCGCCAAGTGTAATTAGCTTAAGCTTTGAAACCCTCACTGGAGATCAGTTAAAGTTTCAATAAAGCGTTTAAAATGAGAAGGTTAGACATGTCTGAGATAAAACGCAATGCTGCAGATTCATTTAGCAAACTTTAGTAAGCATTCTTTGTTTCTATGTTGTCTTCTATGAGACACTTAGAAAAAGCCATTAGCTTCTGTTGTGTTTGGATAACAAAGCTGCACAATTATGGCATATAACTAAAGGCTCTTACCTTTCAGCAGGGTCAGGCTGCCTCTGTTTTCAATTAATTTTAATAAAAGGCCTCCTTTTAGACTGTCTTAGACTAAGTGGTAAGTTTTAACAGCAACAAAAACTAATGAGCACCGAAAAAACTTTGTTTTCTAAAAGCTGGAAGTAGTAAATGTGTTTATATAGAGAGACTGGAAAGTAGAAGACAGTAGTAAGTAATTATTTGCAGCAATGATCTCCAAAATCTGTGTCTGAATAAAGCAAAACAACTAGAGATGAGCGAGCACTAAAATGCTCGGGTGCTCGTTATTTGAGTCGAATTTTTCCGGATGCTCGGGTGCTCGTTTCGAATAACGAAACCCATTGAAGTCAATGGGAGACTCGAGCATTTTTTGCAGGGGACCAAAGCTCTGCACAGGGAAGGTTACGTGAAAACCTGGAAACCTCAGAAAATGATGGAAACACCAGGGAAATGGACAGGAAACAGCAGGGGCAGCATGCATGGATGCCTCTGAGGCTGCCTAATCGTACCATTACACCTAATTCTGGGCAACAGCCTGGTGGTGACCCTCAAGACAATTGTGCTGACCCAGACCAAGATGGGCAAGGCACATGCCCATCACATGTTAGTAAAGTACCCAGCTAGGTGCAACGAAGGTCCATCACCGCCTGCGGGTGACACCACTGCCCGTGCTGGCACTGCTGTCCTATCCCCCGCCCCAAGACGCAGGCATAAACGTCTCCTTCCCCGCACCCACCCAGTAGTCCACAGAGTACACAAAGTTCTCCCTGCACAGTGCCCAGCTCTCCCCATCCCAGACGGGCAAACACGCACCTACCACCCACCCACCCTGTCCACGGCAGACACAAAGACCTCCAAGCACAGTGCCCAGCTTTCCTAATTCCAGACGGGCTAAGACGCACACTGCACCCACCTATTAGTCTCCACACATGGGTGGGTGCTGAGCCTTTTAGTGCCCCTCAAGACAATGTTTGTGTGCCAGGGCCTGGTAGTAACCCTCCTTGAAGTTGTGGGGGAGAGGCCGCGGTGACACTCAAGACAATTTTGGCCGACAGTGTAGTGGCGAGCCTCCAAAAAATCGTGGGTGAGAGCCTGGAGGTGACCCTCAGAAACAAAATGTTTAAAAAAGCATGGTGGTGCACCCCTGAATGACAGTCTGTGACTGAGATTGCAGTTAAACCCGCTAAAATTGTAGTCTGGCACACCTTGGTGGTTAACCCCTAAATTACAAAGTTTGACTGAGATTGCAGTTAACAGCATGGGGGTGAACCCCAGGATGACTTGTTAAGACTGAGATTGCAGTTTACAGCATGGCCGTGAACCCCAGAGTGGCTTGGTTAGACTAAGATAGCAGCTGAACCACCCAAAAATTTAGCCTGACACAGCATGGCGGTGACTACAGTCCAGTGAACAATTCTGTGGTGTGCAGTACAGTAGCTGCAGTCTAGAAAATGTTTTTTTCTCTCACTTAAATATACTACAGTCCAGTGAAAAATTGTGTGGTGTGCGGTACACTAGCCGCAGTCTAGAGAATACGTTTTTTTCTCTCAGATCCATTTAATACAGTCCAGTGAAAAATTCTGTGTTGTCCGATACACTAGCAGCAGTCTCGAGAGTATACGTTTTTTCTCTCAGATACATTTAATACAGTCCAGTGAAAAATTGTGTGGTGTGCGGTACACTAGCCGCAGTCTAGAGAATACGTTTTTTCTCTCAGATCCATTTAATACAGTCCAGTGAAAAATTCTGTGTTGTGCGGTACATTAGCCGCAGTCTGGAGAATACGTTTTTGGCCTCAGATAGTAATTCTACAGTCTACTGAAAACGGTTTTGGCCTCAGATAGTAATTCTACAGTTTAGTGAATACTCAAAATGTTGAACCCAAGGGCTAAGGGTCGAGGATGTGGGCATCCAAGTGATGTAGGGGGGCAGAGGCCGTGGTCCTGGGCAGGGTGACACAGTACCTGCTGATGAGGGAGCAGTGGAACGACGCAGAGGTTCGCTCCCTAGCTTCATCTTGCACCGTCACCGTGGTACACCACTATTGAAACCACAACAGTGCGAACAGGTGATGACGTGGATAGCGGATAATGTGTCCAGTAATTTATCCACCACCCAGTCTTCCACGCAGTCCACCCACGCTAGCCAAGGGAGTAGACTTCTGGCTCCTCCAGCTCAACCTCCTTCCCCCCAGCCTGCCCCCCCCAATGGAAAATATGGATTCAGATCCGGCATACTCACAGGAACTCTTTTCAGGACCCTACCCAGAGACACAAACCACTGCTCAGCAGCAAACTGAGCAGTTGCTCTGTCCCGATGCCCAAAATTTAGAACTTTCGCAGTCTGTGGGTGATGAGAGTGTGGACTTAGTGCAAGTAGTGTGTCAAGAGGTGTTGAATGATGATGATGATGAGACACGGTTGTCAGACAGTAACGTTATTGTCAGGGCAGTAAGTCCGAGGGGGAGCAGAGTGAGGAATCGGAGGAAGAGCTGGTGGATGATGAGGTGACTGACCCGAACTGGGTTGGTAAGCCTAGTTAAGACAGTGCTTCTGAGGGGGAGGCAAGTGCAGCACCAGAACAGGTTGGAAGAGGCAGTGGAGTGGCCAGAGGGAGAAGCAGAGCCAGAGCAAGTAGATCAGCAACTGTTTCACGGAGTCAAGCTCCCATGCTGAGGCCTAGATGTTCGCAGGTCTGGAGGTTCTTTAAAGAAAGTGAAGATGACCGACGGACTGTGGTGTGCAACTTGTGCCACACCAGGATCAGCAAGGGAGCCACCACTACCAGCCTAACCACTACCAGCATGCGCAGGCATATGAGTGCTAAAAACACGACTCAATGGAACCAAGGCCGTTCACCTCCGGCGGGTCACACCACTGCTCCTTCCCCTGTGTCACATGCTGGCTCTGCGAGTCAACCCCCTGCCCAGGACCCCGGCATGAGCGCCGACCACCCTACAACCACCCCTTCACATCCACGATCCTCCACACCCTTCACCAATGTGTCCCAGCGCAGCGTTCAGCTGTCTTGCATCAGACATTTGAGCGCAAGCGCAAATACAATTCCACCCACCCACATGCACAGGCCCTAAACGTCCAAATCTCCAAACTGCTGAGCCTGGAGATGCTGCGCTATAGACTGGTAGAGACTGAGGCTTTCCGCAACCTGATGGCGGTGGCTGTCCCTCGGTACTTGGTCCCCAGCCTCCACTGTTTTTCCCGATGTGCCGTCCCAGCCCTACACCAGCACGTGTCAGAGAACATCATCCGTGCCCTGACCAACGTGGTTACTGAGAAAGTCCACCTAACCACGGACACGTGGACAAGTGCTGGCGGGCAGGGACACTATCTCCCTGACGGCACATTGGGTTAACTTGGTGGAGGCTGGGACCGAGTCTGACCCAGGGGCCGCTCATGTACTGCCCACACCGAGGATTGCGGGGCCTACCTCGGTCACGGTTTCTCAGACTTATTATGCCTCTTCCTCCAACCCCTCCTCCTCCTCCTACTCTCAATTACCATCCGGGAGCATGGCGCCTTCAGTCAGTAGCTCTAGGCGCAGCAGCACTGCTGTGGGTAAGCGCCAACAAGCGGTGCTGAAACTGCTGAGCTTAGGTGACAAGAGGCACACCGCCCATCTTTGGCTGGCGCCGCTGAACCTCAAACCAGGCATGGTTGTGTGTGACAACGGGCATAACATGGTGGCGGCTCTGCAACTCGGCAGACTCACACATGTGCCATGCCTGGCCCACGTATTCAATCTTGTGGTTCAGCGGTTCCTCAAGACCTACCCCAATTTGTCTGATTTGCTCACCAAGGTGCGACGCATCTGTGCGCATTTCCGCAAGTCAACCACAGATGCTGCCACTCTCAGGGCAGTGCAACGGCGCTTACAACTGACAGCTCACCGACTGTTGTGCGACGTGCCCACGCGTTGGAATTCCACATTACACATGTTAGCCAGGGTTTACCAGCAGTGCAGAGCGATTGTAGACTGCCAGATGACAACTTCCATGAGAACTGGTAGTCAGGTTAGTCAGCTTCCTCAAGTCTACAATGAGGAGTGGACGTGGATGTCTGATATCTGTCAGGTGTTAAGCAGAGTCAACACAGATGGTCAGCGGCGATGCCACCATTATCAGCTTCACCATCCCGCTGCTTTGTCTGCTGAAAAACTCACTGCTCAGCATGAAGTCAGAGGCTTTTCGCTTGTCACAGGAGATGGGGGAAAAAGATCCGTTGCTTGATAGCCAGAGCACCCTCAGGTCTATTTCTCATTGCGTATTGGAGGAGGGGGAGGAGGAGGATGAGGAGGAAGAGGAGGAGAATGTTGGCGACACTGAAGAGGGTTCCAGTGCTCATTCCTTCTTATCTGTTGAGCGCGTATGGGCTGAAGAGGAGGAGTTGGAGGAGGAAATGGAGAGTCAGCCTATTGAGGAGAGGGAATTCTTGCGTGTTGGGACTCTGGCGCACATGGCTGACTTCATGTTAGGCTGCCTTTCCCATGACCCTCGCATTAGAAGCATTTTTGCCAACACCGATTACTGGGTGTTCACCCTCCTGGACCCCCGATACAAGCAGAACTTTTACACTCTCATTCCTGTAGAGGAAAGGAGTATGAAAGTGAATCAATATCAATAGGCCCTGGTGCACAAGCTGAAACTATCCTTCCCATCTGACACCGCTAGCGGCAGAGAACGTAGTTCTGTGGGCCAACTAGCGGGGGAGAGGAGGCGAGCAGGCAGCTTGTCAAGCACTGGCTGGGGAACACTCTCCAAGGCCTTTGCCAGTTTTATGTCACCCCAGCAAGACTATGTCACCCGTCCCCAGTCTAGGCAGAGTAGGGGGGAGCTGTTCAGAAAGATGGTGAGGGCGTACCTAGCTGACCATACCAACGTCCTGCGTAATCACTCTGCTCCATACAACTACTGGGTTGCAAAGCTGGACACGTGGCCTGAACTGGCGCTGTACGCCTTGGAGGTGCTGGCCTGCCCTGCCACTAGCGTGTTGTCAGAGCGGGTCTTCAGTGCAGCTGGTGTCAGGCTACATGTTTGGGTGGCTCACCTGCTACCTCAACTAACTTGGTGACTTGTTGGTGTCACCACTAGACTGCGGCTACTGTGCTGCACACCACATAATTGTTCACTGGACTGTAGTATATATAACTGAGAGAAAAAACATACTCTTTAGACTGTGGCTACTGTGCTGCACACTACATAATTGTTCACTGGACTGTAGTATATATAACTGAGAGAAAAAACGTACTCTTTAGACTGAGGCCACTGTACAGCACACTACAGAATTGTTCACTGCACTGTAGTATATATAACTGAGAGAAAAAATGTACTCTTTAGACTGCGGCTACTGTACAGCGCACTACAGAATTGTTCACTGCACTGTAGTATATATAACTGAGAGAAAAAACGTATTTTCTAGACTGCGGCTACTACTAGATTTGAAATACTGGGCCAGGCATGGCACATGTGTGAGTCTGCCGAGTTGCAGAGCCGCCACCAAGTTACGCCTGTTGTCACACACAACCATGCCTGGTTTGCGGTTCTGCGGTGCCAGCCAAAGATCGGTCTGCGCCGTGATGCCCTGTAACAGCTCTTGGGCTGTGTGCCTCTTGTCACCTAAGCTCAGCAGTTTCAGCACCACCTGCCTGCGCTTACCCACGGCAGTGCTGCTGCACCTAGAGCTACTGACTGAAGGCACCATGCTCGCGAATGGTAATTGAGAGTAGGAGGAGGAGGAGGAGGAGGGTTGGAGGAAGAGGCATAATAAGTCTGAGAAACCGTGACCGAGGTAGGCCCCGCAATCCTCGGTGTGGGCAGTACATGAGCGGCCCCTGGGTCAGACTCGGTCCCAGCCTCCACCAAGTTAACCCAGTGTGCCGTCAGGGAGATATAGTGTCCCTGCCCGCCAGCACTTGTCCACGTGTCCGTGGTTAGGTGGACTTTCTCAGTAACCACGTTGGTCAGGGCACGGATGATGTTCTCTGACACGTGCTGGTGTAGGGCTGGGACGGCACATCGGGAAAAATAGTGGCGGCTGGGGACCAAGTACCGAGGGACAGCCACCACCATCAGGTTGCGGAAAGCCTCAGTCTCTACCAGCCTATAGGGAAGCATCTCCAGGCTCAGCAGTTTGGAGATGTGGAAGTTTAGGGCTTGTGCATGTGGGTGGGTGGAATTGTATTTGCGCTTGCGCTCAAATGTCTGATGTAAAGACAGCTGAACGCTGCGCTGGGACACATTGGTGGAGGTTGTGGAGGATCGTGGAGGTGAAGGGGTGGTTGTAGGGCGGTCGGCGCTCCTGCCTGGGTCCTGGGCGGGGGGTTGACTCGCAGAGCCAGCATGTGACACAGGGGAAGGAGCAGTGGTGTGACCCGCAGGAGGTGAACGGCCTTGGTTCCACTGAGTTGGGTTTTTAGCACTCATATGCCTGCGCATGCTGGTAGTGGTTAGGCTGGTAGTGGTGGCTCCCCTGCTGATCCTGGTGTGGCACAGGTTGCACACCACAGTCCGTCGGTCATCCTCACTTTCTTTAAAGAACCTCCAGACTTGCGAACATCTAGGCCCTCGGCACGGGAGCTTCACTCCGTGAAACAGTTGCTGATCTACTTGCTCTGGCCCTGCTTCTCCCTCTGGCCACCCCACTGCCTCTTCCCAACCTGTTCTGGTGCTGCACTTGCCTCCCCCTCAGAAGCAATGTCTTGACTAAGCTTACCACCTATTATTATTGTTCACTGCACTGTAGTATATATAACTGAGAGAAAAAACGTATTCCCTAGACTGCACTACAGATTCCAGCAAGCCAAGGTACATCAGTAGCAAAAATGAGTACTGAGAGGACTTTGGGCAATTTCTTTGGGGTCTGTGTGGACCACGTGCTGTCCCCTTTCTGCCACCAGTCGTTGTGCACAGTTTGCAGCCAAGATGGTGGTAGCTGCACTACAAGTCCCAGCCAGCAGCCAGGAGGAGACCAAAAAAAAGGTGCTTGTAGCCCTTAAAAGGGCTGTTGGGTTCTTTGAGGATGATTCCTGCCTAACCAAAATCTAAATTGAGGCACTAACACTCTCCCTGACAGATAGCAGCTCTGTCCCTAATCTCATCCAGGCGGCGTCTGAGGCGAGCAGCGTGGGACCAGATTCTTATATTCCCAGGTCATCTGATCTGGCCAGCCAATCCCTGCTATCGACTTGTAGGGGTTCCACGTGATGCTAGGGGGTACCAAAGACTCTCCTGCATGTTGATTTGCTGAGAAAAAGGCGCCTAACATGCAGGAAGAGGAAGATGCCATTTCCTCGAGTATCGCGAGATGCTCGTCCGAGTATTGAGCATGTACGAATACCCTAATGCTCGAACGAGCACCAAGCTCGGACGAGCATGTTCGCTCATCTCTAAAAACAACCCATCTTAAAGGAGCTGTCCAGTGGGAAAAAATGTTTTTTTGCTCTGCAAGATTTAACACAAAATACTTTTGCGGGCCCCAAAATACTGCATTTGCGGGCCCCACAGCAAATTTTAGACGGGGGCCCCCCCTCAGCAACTTTTTCGCAACCCCCAACTCACGCATCCCCCACTCCTGTGGCTGGTCAAAACTGTTCTCTCAGACGAGGCCCAGCAGCCACTCCGTCCGTTTTCTACACGTATATACTGTATATAATGTCATTGTATAATACTGTTGAGGGGGGCCTGACAATAAAATCTTTTAGTATTCCTCCTGAGGGGGCCCCTTGTGAGTCTGGGCCCCAAAGCAGCCGCTTCCCCTGCTTCCCCTATAGCTACGCCCCTGGTTCTTTATATGTTTCTAACTTGTCAGGTATAACAACTTTCCCATATACTTTGTATTTCTAAAGCTGCTGGTTTCTCAGAGTTGACTGAGGGTCACATGACCTGTGATGTCAGCTTATCTCCCTGGTCTGTGATGTTTCGTGTACAAGCCTCAGAGTTCAGATAACAGTCTGTACACGAGAGGTCACTGGCCACGCCCCCTTTCTTTGCCGGGCTGCTATCTGCTCTCTCCCTGGATTCCTTCAGATAAAACATTAACCCCTTCAGCCAGAACACACTGAGGGCTCAAGGCAGGCATGGCCAACCTGCGGCTCTCCAGCTGTTGTAAAACTACAACTCCCACCATGCACTGCTGTAGCTTGATAGCTGTAGGAAGTCTGGGCATACTGGGAGTTGTAGTTTTGCAACATCTGGAGAGCCTCAGGTTGGCCATCCCTGGCTCAAGGCCTTTACAACAAATAGTAGCTGCAGCAGTGAGAGGAGACAAATGCTGGGCAAGGAGCTATAGAAGAATTGTATTGTACAAGAACAGGTAGGGAGAATTTCCTGTGTGTATCAGCAGTGTCATTGTACAGCTGGGACTTGTAGTCCTACACAAACAACATGCTGCTGAGTATCCCAGCAGGCAGACATGTACTCACAGCACTTGTATTCACTGCCTTTGTAGAGAAGGGGGGAGGGGCAGAGATTGTTATTACTGCATGTAAACAAAGGCCAGAAGAGAACCAGGGAAATGAGGAAATATAGATTTTTTTGCCTAAAACTTGCTGAACTTAGTTATATATTGCTACCCATCAGATTTACAGTGCTATATTTTTTTTTTTTCATAACTTGGACAACCCCTTTAACTTCAATGGGAATGACTCTGTGTGCATTCCGTTTCCATATGTCTTCTTCAAGACAACTCGACTACCTAATGGAGCAGCCAACCATTCCCTTGCAGAGGTTCAAACTGATGCACCAAGTAACAATCTGAACAGTTCTCCTCAGGCTTAAATGTTCCACCTCTGAGCCTCCAGTCGACCACTGCTCCCTATATCCCAACCTGCATCAGCTTGCATAACACCCCATTATTTTCAAGTTGAAATTGCCCCAGGCCTATTTATCACAAAGGTCAATGGCACCTTCAATAGGAATGACACACTCACCATCTTCATAATTTGTGTCAAACTTACAGGCGCTGTTACCAGGAGGCTTGGCGACAGGAATATATAAAGCTATAATTCCATTTTATTCATAATGCAGCAAGTTAGATAAATTGGGCTTCAGTTGGCTTGACAGGTTAACTATGCCCACTTTACCATAAACTTTTCTAAACTTGAGGTATTGGTGCAAAAAGTGTTGCAGATAAATTGTCCCCAGATACTCCTTGCTTCGAGGGAACTCTGAGGGTCATATATGTTGGATCCTGATCAATATCAAGGTGTCTGTTTTGGTTAATATGTGTATTCCTCAAAATGCAATTTTGGAGCATCTTTGTTTAAAACTCTTCATTGTAACATTGGGACCTTAAAAGGGTTGTCCAATTTTTTATGTTTTTTATTCACTGTAGCAATCAATATTCTTGCACTCAATGCATTATATTAAAAACAATTCTTTATTTAATCTTTATTTAAAAAAAAACAAAAAACAGAGAGCTATGACTAAGAAACCAGCATGGTTTCACAATGCATAGGATAGTTTTTATGGGCTGTGCACAACTATGCTTTTAATGAACATTAAATAAAGGATTGTTTTTAATACAATGCATTGAGAGCCAGAGCCGAAAGAGTATTGATTGCTACATTTTATCACCCGTGTTCTACACATGGAAAGAACACCATCACGAATTGAAGCAGGTGGGTGACTTTGTTTAATTATATTATATTGCTCCTTTTTTATCTACTACCACCCCACCACCATCAGCTGGTCTTGTGGAGGGAAGCATACATACCTTGATTGGGCCCGCTTCGGTCCAACACTATATTTACTGTGCTCCAATCCCAATTTGTACACTTCTGGAATGGACAGGTGTCATATGTACCGATGCAGCCAAGTGTCCCACAAGCGCATGACCCAATGATGATATGTCACCATTGTGGCCTTATTTTTGCTGCAGGAGCACACGTAACCTCTGTCCATTCCAGAAGTTTATAAGAGGAGACCACAGAGCTCAGCAAATGCAGTGCTTGATCTATGGAGCCGCAACTGAGTGTATGAGCCCTCCACAGTTCTGGCAGATTGGGGATGAGCATAAAAGCTTTAAAAAGCTGGACAATCCCATTCAATTTTAGTTGTCATATAACAATGTGCACCTGAAGCAGATACAAATACAGCATGTGAGTTTTCTTTTTACACAAAATAACAACTCGCATTTCCAGATATTTTTGAGATGTCTCTATATAATTCAGTAGAAATCTTTTCTTTTTGCCATTTATATATTCTTTAAGATGCAGTCACTAAACACGTGGATTTCTTATAAAGAGAATGCAGTGAAGCATTTGATACATAGCCTGCCAGCCTGACAGATTGTTACATAGTTCACCAGTTTATGACTTCAAAATCAGACCCAAATGCAATGTCTCCTAGAAATTTTTAAAGCGGAAGAAAATTGAAACACTTGTTGGCGTTCCTGTTAACATATCACCATGAGACCAAAAAAAGTGCAACATTTCTGAGTTATCTTCGAGAACGCAGAACAGGAGTCACAAACGTCCAGTCATGTCAAGACATTTCATGTCAATACGTTTCTGGAATTTAGAAGTTGGAAGAGATTGTAGATCCCAGTGCTGTGAAGCAACGGTACTGAGAACAAAGCCACTAAATTTATCATCCTCAATGCCATGCATTTGGCATTAAAAAGTCGCAAAACATGGTTTTGAGACCTTTTAAAGAAATTATGTCGGAACTAGGATTTTTATGCCAGATTCATCAATTTCTGAGAGAGCACGTGGTAAGGGTGGGGTGTTGGTGGGCCATCAGCCCCTGCACATCTATCATCATTTATGCCAGAAACTGGTGTAAAGGATGACTGATACACCAGCTATGGTCTAGAGTAGATTTCAGTCTGGCCCATGGACTACTTGAGGAGGCAATTCATTTATGATGAGGCCTGTGCAACGTCATGAATTTAGTGTCAAGACCTGCGTAGCACACTCTGATCTTCATAACCCAGGGCCTATGTACCTAGAATAATTCACATGGCCCATTTATAACACCTCTCCTCTCCACATTAGGCCTCACAAACATAGGGGTCATTGTTCTATTGCAATCTGTGTATAACTTACTGCTATACCACTTAACCTGACTAAAAATTGCAAATATCATAGAAAGCATAATAAAGATAAGAGTATGTACAGTCAAGACATTCAGTTTTCAGAACCACTGAAACCCATGGCAACATACAGGCTCTGTGTGAGTTTGCCCTAATTGGATCTAAGTCACCAAATATATCAATGTCCCTATTAGAGATGAGCGAATCTTAAAAAATTCACTTCGGTGAATAATTAACAAATTTATAATAAGATTTGTTCTTTATACGAATTTATTTGGTCGAAGTTGCGTTAAAAAATAATCCTGCACAAATCACGAACATACAGTCTAACCGTTGTTAAAAGTACGCTACTGAACTGAATACGTAAGCATTAGCGTACAAAGTGCGTACAAATCCTTAGCGTACTATTATCTTACGATTGCGTCATAGGCACGCACGTCAAACAGGGGGCAATAAAAACAAGATAAATAAAAAAAACGTGCCAACTAGCTCTCACTCGTCAGGTGCAGTCCATGTTGTGGCTCCCATAGGTCCAGACCATGAGGTGTCATTTAAGTCAGCCAGACAGAGACAGCCAATTGTAGAAGGGTTCCTCAGATAAGGGACCTGTAGTCCTCCTCGCTGCTACTGCTGCTAAACGACATAAGAAGACGCTCCTGCCTCCTGTAGGTCAGGCTGGCTGCCGTTGTTGAGCTCCACTGCCCTCTGCTGCTTAAATTTGGACTTGACCGGGTGGTACTGGTCACTCTGGTGAGCTCTGCTGCCACTTAAGCCTTCACCTTTCCGGATCCTCCTGCTGGGACAGCAGAGGTAAGGATTTCTGGCTGCAGTGGTTCAGGCAAGGCTGCACCCAAGGAAGAACCGCCAGATCCCCGGGCTGCTGCTGATGCCATTTTCCACGGTAGCTGGTGATCCACACCGTGGGCTGGAAAGTGAAGGATGATGTAGTCAGCTGACTAGGTGAAAGGATTGTGGTGGTGGTGGTGGTGGCAATCCATGGATCAGAGGCTCCGGCTGTGGCTGTGGTTTCTCTCTGAAATGGAGGGTGCCATCTGCTGTCTCTTGTAGGCCACGTATAGGCTGTGACGGGCTTCTGCAGGTAAGGCCGTTTAAAAGACCTGCGGCACACGAAGCACTCCTCGCCATCCTCGTCATCTGAGAGGAAACCAGTGCCCCTCTCCACCAAAAACCAGATGACGGTTCCTTTACGCCTTTCCAGCGTAGGGTCTCCTGCCCTCGGATGGTCAAGCACTTGGATGACCCAGTCTTCCACCACTTTCTTATAGTCCCATAGGGTCTGGTCGTGGGCTGTCACTGATGCAGGCACGATGAGATTCTGCCGCATGGAAGGTCTTCTCCTCCTGGGCGGCGGAGTGGACGCTCCAGCCGCCTCCGCCGCACCAGCCGGCACGGCGGACACCTCCGGTGCCCATGCGATTCTCTGGGTCACTTGTGTCGCTGTGATCTCTTTGGGCCTCTCGGGTTGTTCGGGGTCGCTACCCCACACCATCTCTCCCCACTTTGGACGTAGTTGGTGCGCCATGCTGTCATGTTCACCACTGGCTTTAACTGGAGAAGAGGGCGGATTAATGAGGGAGGAGTCTTCACTCCCTATACTTGCAAACAGAAAGTTCCCGGTGGGCCGGTCTGGTTTTTCCCGCTTCTGAGGGGGGCGTATCTTCACTTTCCCGCTCTTGAGGGGGCATATCATCATTCTCCCGCTTCAGGGGGCCGGGAAGCAAGAAGAATGAATACGTAGCGTAAGTGTACAAAATTTTAATAACATTTAATTTTCGTACAAAGCGAGTCTGCAAAAATCCGATTTCGCTTCAGAGTAAGAAATAAAGAGGATTCGTAACGAATATACGAAGCAGCGAATATGTTTCTCTAATCTCTAGTCCCTATGTACATATAACTGAGACTATCTAAGCTGGGTAGGAAATAGATATTAATGTGGATGGTGATTGAATCACAGTCTCCAATACAACACTTGACTGGATCTCTCAGCAGTCCAGCCTCAGACCTCATTCACAGCAGTTTTTAGGTTAGTGATTTCCATAACTGACTGTGTGCCAAAACCATGTGTCGGTCAAAAACACAAAATAGGTAGGGATCTTTCCATTTTACCTTATCTCTACTGTATGTGCTCTATGTGTGGCAACCCTCTGAGGAGCAGGTACAGAGGATCAGAGTTATAGTTGCCCTAATAAAGCATTGTGTCATGGTAACACAATACAATTAGAGATGAACAAATCATCCAAAATTCCCTTCTGACAAGATTCGTTCTTAATACGAATTTATTAGGATCTCCCGGCCTAGGATGGTCCAGTACCTGGATCACCCAGTCCTGCACGGCATACTTGTAGTCCCAGAGGGTCTTCGCCTGGGTTGTCACCGATGCTGGCACAATCGGGTTCTGCCTTATGGAAGGTGTTGTTGATCTCCTCCTGGGTGGCGAAGTGGACGCCCAGCCGCCTCCGCCACACGAGCCACAGCAGCCACACCAGCCGCCTCAAGACGAGCCGCCTCACGACGAACCGCCTCACGATGCGCAGCAACCGCAGCAGCCGGTAAGGAGAATAAGGGCACTGAAGCTGGGTTTCTCATCTTGAGTTCAGAGTGTGACACCCTGATGTCTGGAGTGGGCGGTGGTTCGGGGAACTTGTTCCCAAAGACCATCTGGTTCCAGTTCGGAAGCCGCTCTTTAGCCATGCTTGCTGTACTGATCAGTGTTCAGCGCTGGTCTAAACTGGTTCAGAGGAGGGTGGAGTACTGAGGGAGGAGTCTTCAATCTCTATACGTCCAAATAGTTAGATCCCGGTGGGCCGGGCTGTTTTTTTTCCAGTTCTGAGGGGGGCGTATCTTCACTTTCCCGCTCTTGTGGGGGCATATCGTCATTTTCCCGCTTTACGAAGAATGCCTACCTTTCGTACGTAGCATACGTATTGTTAGCGTTCCAAATTTTACGAAAATTTACAAATAATACGAAGTGAATCCGAAAAAATCCGGATTCGCTTCAGAGTTGAAAATTTTTAAGATTTGATATGAATCTACAAAGCGCCGAATAGATTGGCTCATCTCTAAATACAATAAACAATTTGGAACCAGGAGTGGATTGGAAAAAGAGAAGTAGTATCAACCATTTCAAATTACTTTCTTTTATTTAGAGCATTCTAAGCTTAAAACGATAATATAATTTTATGAACCACAACTGCTTTTTGCTTCAAAAACTGTAAACTGTCACAGCTTCTAACAGAAGATGGTGGCAGATGTATGATGGAACAGAGCATGTGCGACCACCTCAGTGAAGTGGACGGAGCAACAAAGAAAAGAATAATCAACAGGTCTCACTATGCACATAGATTCAGTTGAATAATTCTGTGGCTATACTATATCTTTATGTACATGCAATTACAAAAGTATTCGGATCCAGGTGCTGATTTGAAAAATGTTGAATATTTTTCTCAAAGCAACCCCTTTAAAGTTTGAGCACACAGGAGACCCAAACACTCTTCATAAATGAAGCTACTGTGAAGGCCCCTTTACACTGCTTGAACATCGGCAGATCATCGCAAAAAAGTGTTTGTAGAAACACTTGTTAATGATAATCTGCCAGTGTTATAGTGCCGTCTATTACACAAAGAATTAGTGAAACACTCATTCATCGAGTAATTGGATCTTATAGGCGGTCACGTAAATGATTTTGCTGGCAGCAGATAGTGCTATCTAAAAAGCAAGCAAACAATGATTCTGTATGGGAACAAGCGATGGCATACGGTGGAGGAGATACATGTAAATGCAGTTGTCTCCTCCACTGACGGAGCAGACGCTTGTCAGGAAGGAACGCTTCCTTTCCAACCAACCTGCTCAGTTAAGCAGTATTAAGGGGCCTTAAATCTCAGAGATTTACTATCCACCTCCACGTAAGAATGTTCTTAAACTTTTGTGTTACCTTCTCTTCCCTTTGTTAAAGGGATTCTGTCAGCAGCATTTCACATATTGAGTTATTTATACCATCGGATTCGGCCAGTTATAAGCAGTTCTAAATTGTAATTGTTATAGGTCACAGAGGCAGTTTTTGTGTTAAAAAAACGATTTTTGTAGCTGTCACTCACTATTATAAGAAGCCCAAGGGGAGTTGCCAACCGTTGCAGGAGCCCGGGCTCGGCGATTCCTTGGAGCCCAGGCACGCCCACCTACTTAATATTCACTTCACTGACTCGCTCAGTGAAGCTTCGGCACGGACGAAATCCCGCGCATGTGCAGTACATCAGGAGGCCTGCGCCCGTGCAGTCTGCGGGCACTGGCCTCTCCTGATGTACTGCGCATGCGCGGGATTTCGTCCGTGCCGAAGCTTCACTGAGCGAGTCAGTGAAGTGAATATTAAGTAGGTGGGCGTGCCTGGGCTCCAATTTAAGACCAGAAAACAATAAATAAATGCCACTACATTAGTTTTTACCAGCAGGACACACATTTCCTTTGTTTTTCTCAGCTATAATTTTTAGTTCAATTCCCACAAAAGGTACAGCAGAAAACACACTATGATCTAGGAAACTGTTTGTATTGTTTGTTGTAGAAGAGAAAGAGTATTGTATTTAGAGCACAACTCACAAAATAAAAAGACACGGTAACATTTCTCCCAAAGTATGGAAAACAAAGGGACTTTTGTGATTTAATCCCATTATAATTAAAAATGGTTTTATGCTCGCTGATCAGAGTTATTGTTGCATTGTTAAATATCCATCAGGGCACAATCACATTTTAGTCTTGTTTTTTTCCTTCTGTCTCTAGATAAGCATAAAATACTACAGCCGCAATGACAATAACATATTATCTTGCTGTGAGCATTAAACTGGTTGTTCCAATTTTCAAGTTATTTCTTAAAATGGCCACGCAGAGTTAGAAAAGATCAGACATAGAAATATTATTGTAATAGTTTATGTTTAGACAACTTTATCTGTAAGAAGTATTGAGTGAATCAAAGTGAAACAAATTGAATTTAATCCAAATTTCAGGAAAACTTCGATTGCAATGAATATGAATCACTTTTTTCTAAAATAGCGGCTACTCATGTTACAAAGTGAAAGTAAGAACCATAATGTCGTGCATCCAGCCAATCAGCAGAGAGACATCTTCTGTGATGTCACAGCCCTAATAAAAGCCTAATCCTACCCACTCTCTGCCATTTTACAGTGAACTTAGCATAGGGAGAGATGTGCCAAGTGCTAGGGGGAGAGTTTACCAAAACATTAATTGTAGAATTTGGATAGGGACAGTGTAGGGAGATCATAGGGAGAGTTTTCAGCTCAGTGTAATCGCTGTGATAATGAATTTGCGTCGCCAGAGTGTGACCACAGGTCAGAGTGTGTTTCAATGCTGTACAGAGACAAATCTCCGTACAGCACTAAAATGAAGCTTTGAGAGAAGTGATCTAGGATCAGAAGCTCACATCACTCATCCCTATACACCAGGATACATTCTCCCTAAAGTTTAACTGCAGGCTGGGATAGACCTGATTTTAATGCACTTCGTGGTGAATTAATTTGGCACAAAGTGAATTCTGACAGCCTAGTAGCCTGTGAAATATTTGAGGGCATTAAAAAAACGGTCTTCAAGACTAACTTAAAGCATTATGACAAAGTTATAGAGCTTTGAGTGTCCCAACATTCTAGTTCTGAGTATTCTTTGCTATGCCTTACTGCATCACCCTGGAGTTTATGTAGGAAATACTGCCACTATCAGGGACCATGGATAGCATGCCTCATAACTTATCATGAATACAGGTGTAAGGTGATAAGAAGTAGACAGAAGACAGCAGCTATAGTGATGTAGGCCAGTGTATCATGCTGCAGCAATGGACAGTGGTCAGAAACATGATATCAATTTAAAGGGGTTGACCTGAGCTCCGGAATGGCCATGACTATTTGATTGGTGGGAGTCTGATAACCCACGACCCTATTGATCAGTTGTTCTGCAGTAGCTTCGGCACCACAACGCTGCACCAGAACTAAACAGCTCCATCCGTTGTGCAATGGACAAAGCTGGTCACTACAACTCTGCTCCCACTCCCTTCAATGGGAGCAACACTGCAGTAAACAGCTCTGTCTACTGCACAATGGATGGAACTGTGTAGGATAGGCCATCACTTTTAAATGGTTAGATAAACTCTTAATATATGTATTAAATATTATTTACACATGCTCAGAATGCTGTAAAAAAATAAAACTGATCTCAATGATCCCCCGCCACTTCTATTTACATACTTCCTGAAATCGCTGGTCTTGACAGATCAGCAAAACATTGTCCACCATGGTGACCCATCTGAACCATTGATTGCATCAGTGGTCCATTCCAATGTGTTGAGATGAACTAGAGCACTGGAACAGAAGTGCAAGGGGAATGGGTGGGGGCATGGTTATTTCAATGGAGGGAGGGGATAAACCAATACCAGATACCTCCCTGTGGCTTATCTACCATGGGAAAAAGCACCCCTACCATCATAAAATAGTTGGAACCCCACCCCCACCCTTCCCCCATCATAATATTGTGAGCTGATGCTGCCAAAATCATTAGTTTTGTCTAATGTATTGCCTCAAGTCAACAGTCCAAGTCATACACTGGAGACGTGCTGCAGTACACAATCAAAAAGAAGGTTGTTATTCATAAACAGTATCATCAGAAAGGGGCAGACAGATCACAGGGCAGGAGCTAGGAATCGGTAGCAATGCTGAAAACCAATCACTGGGTGCCTGGTCGGACCAGAATGTGAGAGCAAAGTGCTCTTTCCAATCTCTTTGATCATGTTCACGTGAAAAAACTGTGATCTGAACTGATCATTTTGATTTCTGACTGGCAACATTATTCGGATAGAAACCCCATCTTCCTCGTGACCCCTGTCAGTTAGGTGAAATGGCTCCATAGTGTATCTTTCTACACTTCTCTACCACACGTCCAAGCATTACTCTATTTTCCCATTTCAATAGGCACCATGTAGAGATGAGCGAATCTATTTGCCGCTTCGTAGATTCATATTGAATCTTACAAGTTTTCTACTCGGAAGCGAATCTGGATTTTTTCACATTCGCTTCGTTCGAATCTTAAATGTTCTTAAACCATTGTACGCATACGCTACCTGCTTGTCCATTATATTGTACGCTAATGCTACGTATAAGTTAATTTATGCGCTGCTGCATACGAATTCAGTTAATTAGCGAACTTTTACTGTAAGTTTTTTATTCGTGCGGACAATAGGTGGCAAAAAGCCCGGGAAGAAAGCGGTCACCGGATCTAGTGGGAAGGGCTTGCTCTGATTGGCCCATAGGCTCGGTAAGCCAGCGACATCAGTTGTGCTGTGACTGCTGAGACGAGCAGAAGCACTGTGAAGTTGTTAAAGACAGATAACTGTTTTCTGGAAATTGTGGTGTTGTTCTGGGCATCCATAATAATACACATATCAGAGCCAGTGCAGGGCTAGTAATATTAATCAGGCAGGGAGAGAGACAAAGACCTGCAGAGCCACAGTCAAGTGAAAATGTCTGCCGCGGAAAAGCAAAAGGGTTCGACTTCCAGCCAGAACTCGAGCTCCAAAAAAAGAAGGTGGCACAGGCCAAAGGACATGTAGCCGCAGCTTCTACTGGTAGAATTCCTTCTTCTGCTGGTTCGGGTGTCGGTGTGTGCCATCGTAATCCTGCCAGTCCATCAGCTGGATCATGTATTTAGGCCCCTTTCACACGAGCAAGTTTTTTTAACGCATCAGTTCTGCGTTGCATGAAAAACGCAGCATGTTCTATATTCTGCGTTTTTTCACGCAGCCCTGGCTCCATAGAAGTGAATGGGGCTTCAGTGAAAAACGCATTGCATCCTGAAGCAAGTGCGGATGCAGTGTATTTTTCACTGATGGTTGCTAAGGCTACTTTCACACTAGCGTTTTAAAATTCCGGTATTGAGTTCCGTCATAGGGGCTCAATACCGGAATAAAACGCTTCAGTTTTGTCCCCATTCATTGTCAATGGGGACAAAACTGAACTGAAGACAACGGAATGCTCCTGAAAGCATTCCGTTCCGTCTTCAGACCGGAGAACAAACCGCAGCATGCTGCGGTTTGCTCTCCGGTCCAGGCATCCGCACCAAGACGGATCCGGAATGACCCCCAATGCAAGTCAATGGGGACGGATCCGTCTGGTGTGACCAAAATGGTAACCGGATCCGCCCTCCTTTGACTTTCAATGGAGTTCATGACGGATCCGGCTACACATACACACATACAGACATAGACATACACATAAACATAAACATACACACACATATAGACATACAAATACACATACATACTTACATGCTCCCCGGCAGGTCTTCAGAGCGGCGTAGGAACAGGTCGGCGCACACAGATGACGATTCCACCAGGCGCCCAGCAGAGGGCGCTGTGGGGAATCGTCACCTGTGCGAGCCGTCCTGCTCCTCCGGCGCTCCGAAGACCTGTCGGGAGCATGTAAGTATGTATGTGTGTTTGTTTGTCTATATGTGTGTGTGTGTGTGTGTGTGTATGTATGTACTGTGTGACATGTGTGGGGCCGGAGCACGGTTCCGTCTCCACACATGTCGCTGCGGCAGTCCTGATCCGGCAGCACCCTTCACCTGCCTTGAAATAAAAAAACAATACAGAGTACGAATATATTATATATGTTGGAGGAGGCGTATAGCTGGTTATAAGCTTGGTTGGCTGCCAGTCATCTGTTTACTCCCTACTAATGGTTCAAGTTATACCATCTAGCAAATATTTCAACTTTGCATAACCCGATTGTACTATTTGTAGAACTATAGAAATGTGTTTCTATTGTATTTCTATACAATTTGTACTCTTTCCCCTGTTTCTTTTCTTTTCTATTAAGAAAATTTTGCACTGTATTTAAAAAAAAAAAAAAAAGGAAAAACCCAATAAAAACTATTGAACAAGAAAAAAACAATTGTAGAATTGTAAAAATGGATATTTGGAGCACTTGAATTCTAGAACAGCCATTTTTCTTTTCCGATGCTCTATTAACTTATATACATCATTGCTATTTCCATAATAGAGTTATCATTAGTGAGATACAATAAAGCGTATAGGGCAAAGTGTGGTTAATGTGAATTCATTTATGGAAAGAAAGAAATGTAACATAATGGACGTACAATTTGATATATTAATATGGTTTGTTGGGTTTATTTATTGAATTCTCTTTTAACACTGTACTTTATTAGCTTTTGTACCCATCATTTATTCAGTGACGTGTTGCAGAACTATAATGAACAATGTCTACATAGACATAAATGTATTGATGTGTTGGTGGGCGAGCCTTAAATATTTGAGCTTGCGGGGAAAGCTCACTTTTCTCAGATCTCTTTTCAACTCTAGCTTTGCCGTGGCACTTTTAAGAGCAGTACCTTTTTACAGATGAAAGGATTGCGTTTCTCAATTACTTAACAGTTGGAGTCTAGTCGTTAATTCATAATGATTACCTGCTGCCTAAAAAATCTTTATCTTAATACCATTAGAAAATCTCTAATTATATTTAGGGGGAAAAATAGCTTTAATAGGTTTTATTATACCCACTGTGTACCTTTAAAAGTAGACCAAAGAAGTTAATGTTCCTGTGAAAAATACATTATCTCCAAAATTTAACAGCAAGGAAAGTGCACATACATAGCAAATGAGAAGAAAGTGTGGTCATGAGCCTGTGATCAGCAAGCAATAGGCTGCGCGCTCTCTAATTCTGCGCTTTCTTGGCTCATTATTATTAGACGGAGCCCATTGGTGGGATTATGTTCTTCTCACTGAGGAGCTGGAACTGTTAGAAAAGATGTGAAAGAACAGCAGGAATATGCTTCATTATAACCGCTGTGATTTCTCATTATTGTTAAATAATGCTCTTGCATAAAGACATGACCTCAAAAATGACCTTATACTATATTGAAATTATGAAGTCCAAGCATTGGTTTTTAGAACCAACTAGTCAAAGAACATTAAGGCATACAGTATATAACAAGCGCAATTATTCTACCAAATGGGTTCACAGCATCTTCCTCTTTCATTGCTAAAACCATGTCCTAAAGGAGGGGGTACTGCACCAGTGACTCAACAAGAGATTTAGTTGATATGCTTAAAGGGGTTGTCCAAGAAGATAACATTAGTAATGGGCTGGGTTATTGTGGCTCTTCCCCATACACAGCCTATGGAATAGAGTGAGAAGAAGAGCAATCCCTTTTTTGTACTCTGTTATATGTCCAAATTGACAAAAGGCAGCCAACACATGTAGACAGGGACAACAGAGGTAGGCGAGGCTAGCAATACAGTAATGCAGAACAACATATCACCCCAGCAAAACCAAATACCACAGTGCAGTGCAAAATACTGCAGCCTAGGCCACAGTATGAAATTGTATCATGGTCCAGGGGATGGCAATACAGGTGAATTCCAGAGGGCACCTGCAGCCACAGGCCAAGTGCATAAGTGCCTGATGCTCCAACATTAATTAATGCTCTGAGCACCACATCTTCATGTACCTGGCTAGCAGCAATAAGGAGGCCTTGGGTATCGGCCCCCATATAAAAGTGACAAATACATAAATATCAGTCTTTACTACCAATTGACATTGTTTAGATAATCCCCTAAAAATATTGTACTTGGGGTTGATTCTGGTTTCAGTAGAAATTGAGACGGAACTGGAAGTATATTTTTGGTATGTCATTATCAATATTTTTATGTTAGAAAAATATAGTACAGTAGAAATAGAGTAGTAGTGGTAGTAGTAGTAGAGGTCTGACTTGATATATATGTCAGACATATTGCCAATTATACAATAATTGCATTTTCTATTGTAAACACTTCTATAGATCATCAACAAAAAAGGAGGTGTAGGTAAGGTAAGAAAGTCAGCCTAGTTCAGCTGGTATTTTCTACTCATTTACTATCAATGCTATGCCCATAGAAAAGAAAAAATACCTACCATCTACAGTGTGGAGGCCACCCTAAGCTGGAGACCTTTTCTCTATGCATGAGCGGAGCTACAAACTAGGGGGTCATGTGCCTTGGTGCTGAGTACAAAGTTTTGGTACCCTCACTACCCCTTATATACTCATAAATATCCAGATTACTCATTATATACTGCTAATGCGCTCAACTTAAAACACATCTAAAAAGAAAAGGACTATAAAGATGAATGTATTTCCTTAAAACATGTCCTTTATATCCCTGCTCATTCTGGGCTTTGAAGTCCCGGAGGGGGTCCTATCAGTGGTTGACAGATCTCTCTGTATACCCAGTCATAGAGGGAAGGCTGTCAATCACTGATAGGACTGTCTCCTTGACTTCAAAGCCCAGAATGAGCAGGAATTTAAATGTATAAATGACAAATGCTACTGAATCTTTCCCCACAAATCTATATATCACTCTGCTCAGCTTCTCCTGCTCTATAACATGCTGCCTTTCATTTTCATGGTGGCAGGTTCCCTTTAACGCCAAGATGGGATTAGTAATGTCAAAGTGACATATATCGGTATGGGCAAGCAGATGGAAGCTGATGGTACCAAACAGCCTGTTTAAATGAAAAAAAATGTCCAAAAATGATCCTTTTTTGGTGGTAGATACCTTCTTCTCTGTCCTATGATCTGTAAAATGTTGGCAGCCAGTTTGAACGATTCATGCTGAACAAATCACTAAACTTTCAGATTTGCCAAAATTACAATTTTTGGGAAATTTGTAACAAAGTCAGTTTGCTTATACCTAACTTATAGTAAAACTGTTCTAATAGTAAACACCCATACAGGGCAATAACCTCAGAAAATAGAAGCCCTATTGTAGCTGGATAGAGAAAAATATGGCTCTTGTTAAAAAAGAATGGGAACACTAAAGAGGAAAATAGCATGTAATAGTCCTGTAAGGGATCTCTCTCTCAGGGGGTCGCAATCACAAATCTTCCGACATACAGGGGGTTTTAACGTCTTAATGATGCTTTATTTTCACTCCTTGGCACCAACAGACATGAAAAACATTCAAATAAACACCTACCCGTATGAGCTGTACCTAATACACGTGATGTCTCTATCTCACCTATAGAGCGCCATTCACACACAGTATTAGATCCGGCTTCCTCAGTCGTATGGTCCAGCAGCCTCCTGGCTGTGACCTCACCCTTTGGGAGAAAATGGTCCAGTAGTCCTCCTGACTCTGTCTGTGCGACCCTCTATCCGTAGGTGTCGCTGGGCCCTCCAAACTTCAGGCCTTACAAAGCCTTGTGGCCCCTCAGCCTTCCTGGCTGAGACCACACAGAGCCTCTGCGGGCCTCTCTCTCCAAGTCTCTCAGGCTTCCTCAGCCTTTCTCCTACTTCACTCTCAAACACAGAGGGTTCTTTTATCCCTGTGTGATTACATTAGCAGGCCTCACCTGCAACCTCCTCAGCTAACCTCAATACCTGTACTGGAAGGCTGTGGACTGGCAGATCCCACTTCCAAACCTGTTCCCCAGTCCAAATGAAATCCAGCCCAGAACAACATCTAGACAAAACTGTCTCAGCAAACTACACTTTGCTGAAACCACTGCAACTTTCTTAATTTCAGTTATCTCACCCAGCTGAGGTATCTGGGTGGGATATACACGCCTTCCAGCACTTATACTGTACACATCACCACAGTCTTTTGGATGTTTTTTTGATTGTGGCGATTAGAGATCAGCGAATCGAAGCTGACGAAGTGGAATTCGTTACGAATTTCATGGAAAATTCTATTCGCCGCGAAAGGTTATCTTTTAGGTTGTGTTTTGGGAAAAAAAAAATCAAACTTCCTCGGCGAAGTTGAATTGGCCAAAAAACAGTTAATAGTTAAAATAAACAACCGCAAAAAAACCTAAGTATTTTTGGCGTCATTTACCATCCAAACAGAAAAGCGTGATATTGTGCTAACGTAGTCAGTGAAGTTGAATTGCACAAAAAAGAGTTAAGATGTGGTTCTGGGCTCGTTCCTTTCAAATCGATAGTCGCAGCGTCAGTCGCTGTAAAAAAAGAAAAAAAAACAAAAAAGGTTATATTTTGGGTTGTGTTTTGGGGAAAAAAAATCAAACCTCTTCGGTGAAGTTGAATTGGCCAAAAAACAGTTAATAGGTTTTTTTTGCGGTTGTTCATTTTAACTAAGTATTTTTGGCGTCATTTGCCATCCAAACAGAAAAGCGTGATATTGTGCTAACGTAGTCCGTGAAGTTGAATTGCACAAAAAAGAGTTAAGACGTGGTTCTGGGCTCGTTCCTTTTAAATCGATAGTCGCAGCGTCAGTCGCTGTAAAAAAAGAAAAAAAAACAAAAAAGGTTATGTTTTGGGTTGTGTTTTGGGAAAACACAGCACTACTCATGCTGCTGCCGCCTCCACACGCTGTGTCCTAGCTGCCGCTACCTCCAAATTATGTAATTGTGCCACTCTGTAGCCTACTCATGCTGCTGCCGCCGCCTCCACGCGCTGTGTCCTAGCTGCCGTTACCTCCAAATTATGTGATTGTGCCACTCTGTGGCCTACTCATGCTGCTGCCGCCTCCACGCGCTGTGTCCTAGCTGTCGCTACCTCCAAATTGTGTTATAGTGCCACTCTGTGGCCTATTCATGCTGCTGCCGCCTCCACACGCTGTGTCCTAGCTGCCGCTACCTCCAAATTATGTGATTGTGCCACTCTGTGGCCTACTCATGCTGCTGCCGCCTCCACACGCTGTGTCCTAGCTGCTGCTACCTCCAAATTATGTAATTGTGCCACTCTACGGTATGTTACATTTAAATTTTTATGACTGCTGCTGCCCCTTCCAAGGGTATGTCACTGTGCCAGTCTGTCTCATTAAAATTAGTACGACTCCTGCTGCCTCTCCCACTCTGTGGCCTTGAAATATATTCAACTGCTGCCTCTTGCAGATGCTGTTACTGTGCCACTCTGTGGCCTTGAAATGTATTCGACTGCTGCCTCTTGCAGATGCTGTTACTGTGCCACTCTGTGGCCTTGAAATGTATTCAACTGCTGCTGCCTCTTGCAGATGCTGTTACAGTGCCACTCGTTGGCCTAGTAAATTTGTCCGACTGCTGCTGCCGCCTCTTCCAGGGTCTGTCATTCTGCAACTCTGTGGCCTCAAAATTGATTAGAATTTTTTGGACCTTCTGCTCGGCAGCAGCATGTCACTCGTAAATTTTTGGTACGTTCTGTAGTCCTATTCCATTATTCACAGCTCAAATATACAGGAAACCCAGTTTGTTTTGAACACTCGAATTTTTAAAAGTAAACGATTCCGGCCCTCGGGACACTCAGCGATGAGCATGGGGGAGGCAAGAGGCTCCCACAGGTGGTAGCTCAGCTCCCTGCAGACCCCCAGCTCGATCCCAAGATGGAACTCCGAGCTTTCTTGGCGTACTGTGTCAATACTGACATTTTGCCACAGTTGAGGCAAAGCTGGAGACTTCACTGCACCTCCTCTGTCTTACGTTCCCGTCCGCTGGCATAACCATCCCCGATACTGATAAGAACATATGCGACAGTTGATCTTAACCAAAAGGCCGAGAATTCTTTTTTACAGTCTGCTCTTCAGGTTATGTCACCATGGCACTCTCCGGCCTGATGCTGCTGCCGCCGCCGACTCCACATGCCGTCTCCTAGCTGCCGCTTATTATGTAATTGTGCCACTCTGTGGCCTCCAAATTGTACTACTACTTCCACTGCTGCTGCCACTTCCAGGGTCTGTCATTCTGCCATTCTGTGGCCTACTCATGGTGCTGCCACCTGGCCACACTGTCGTCGTGCCACTCTATAGTCTGCTGATGCTGCTGCCACTGCCATCCCCACGCTGTCTCGGGGGGGCTCTGCTTGTATAAGCGTGTAATAGAACAGGTTCTGTCGAAATGTATGTGGAATAAGTGAATTGGTGTAAAAGGTGTGCACTTTTGGCGCTCTAGTAGGATCTTGGGCCTCTGCACGTTTCTTTATAGCTGGTGCTAACATTGACTTGTAAGGCTGAGTTCAGAGAGTTATTTGGTGAGTTTTGGCCCCTTAACTGCCTAAATACATAAAAGTGTGCAGCGATTCTAAGAGCGACGCCTGTTATGTGCGTGTCACACTGGCTCACAGTATTCTTTCACTACCACAGTAGACTCCCTATGCGTTTTAAGGCACAGTGTCCTACACCACTATCCAGGTTCTCTGCAGCCCGGAAGTAGCCGTTTTTTAACGTGATTCGCCACAGATTTATTCGGATTGAAGCAAATCTTTTTGGAAAATTCGGCAAATCAGCCGAATCGAATTTTTGAAAAATTCGCTCATCTCTAGTGGCGATGTATTACCCTGTATGTTTTGTAGCTCTGTATGTAATGTTTTCCAAGTATGTCTTTAACAGTAGGGCTGGAGGGAAGGGGTTAGGTTAAGAAATTAGCATTGGGAGGGTTGGGGCGCAATTTTAATTTTCGCCTCAGGCAGCAGAAAGGCTAGGTGCACCTCTGCTTGTGATTTAGATTTTATGGGAAATCTTTTTAGTTTTTTTTTTTTTTTTTTTTGCTGGTTTTGGTCTTATACATGGTATACAATACTATGAGGAAATATTCTCATTCAATGTTCAAAATAGGCAGAAGAATAAAATATAACCGAGGGTGTGATAACATTTTAGCTTACAAAAAGGCTCATAATTACAGATTTCACATCAACACTGTTATACCATTGCCGTCTGTGAGCACTATGAGTCCTTGTTAATTCATTATAATAAGAATGTATTGCTTTATATTCAATGACTTATATGCGGCCCAATTTATATAGTGCTTAGACTATTATAATAGACTCGTCTCAGACTTTTAGCACATCGATAGACTCCCAATTTACTTTATACCGTCATAAAGTTTGTAGATCAAATGGAATAACAGACTGAGTTGACTTGGCTCATACACTTCTGCAATGTGACCCTACTATACCTTTCTTCCCTCATAATGATTGATTGTATACTGCGGCTGCCTGAAAAAAAAAGGGTAATTAGGTTCTCTGAAAGGAAAATAAATGAGTGTAGTAGAGTTGTATATAAAGGCTACAAACAGCTTGTAGAACATTGTATGTGCAGAAGCTTTGTGTCGCCTCATGCAGTGAAATGGATTCTTGCTCATTTATAGTGTATGTTAAGGGACAAATAGGGATTCATGGTGATTTGATTTGACAGCAATGGCTTGGAGAGGTAAGATTTCAGAAAGCGGCGGATCGCATACAAAAGACATCACAGTTGAGTTTACAAAAGGTTTTGTTCCTATTCAGAAAAACAAGTATAGTACAGAGAAATCTCTTAGAGACAACCACTCAAAATGTCATCGAAAAATGGTCTTCTGAGGTGGTGGCCATTTAAAAGGCATCTTTCAGCAGATTTGTACCTATGACACTAGCTGAGCTGTTACATGTACGCTTGGCAGCTGAAGGCATCTGTGTTGATCCCATGTTCATATGTACCCGCATTGCTGAGAAAAGTGATGTTTTCATATATGTAAATGAGCCAAGCCCTCTGCACTTTGATCGACAGGGAGAGGCCATGTTAACATGATCATGCCTGGCCCTGACTTCTCTTTAAGTCTTGACCTGCACCGTGGCACAGTGAGCCTCTTTCCTGTACTGTGCGTACGCTTAATACTGAAATGCATGATGCAGCACAGGACTTTAGGAGAAGTCAGGGCCAGGCTTCTACACTGTGTAGCCCTGTCAATCATAGTGCAGAGGGTGCAACAGTTAAAGAGAAAGCAGAGCCTGTAGGTGTAACGGCAACGACCCCATTGCTCCTAGAGGCTCATTTGCATATAATAAAGCATTTTCTCAGTAATGTGGGCACATATGAACATGGGACCAATACAGATGCCTTCAGCTGCCAGGTTGCCATGTAACAGGTCAGCCAGTTGAAAAGAATATGGATGATATACAATTAAAATAATGGAACTGAAAATCCATCACAGAAAATCTGGTCTTATCAAAGAGGAGATTTTTAGTTTTGACACACAACACTATACAGTAGCACCTTATTTATTTTTAAAGGGGTATTCCAGTAATAGCAAGTTTTCCCCTATCCAATAAATAGGTGATAGCTGCTGGATCAATGGGGTTCCAACCACAAGATTAGGGATCATGAGTCTCCAATTTAAATAAAGTGGTGGTCAAGCATGCTTGCTGACGTCCATTCACTGCCTATTGGACTGCCTGATATAGCTGAGTGTTGTAATGAGTGCTATCTCTGGCAATCACACAGACAGTCAATGATTCAACTACCATTCCATTCAAACCGGGGACTAAGGATCCATCTTCTCAGGATTGGTAAGGGTCCCAGAGAGCCCCCCCCCCCAAATAGAGCATTTATTCTCTATGTACTGGCTAGGGGATAACTGTTATTAAATGTCCCTTTAAAATGGCTGTCTGGTTTCACTAATCCATTTTCAAGTGGCCTGTTAGGGATATCTGGGTTACTAGATGTATTTCTCCCCATTCAGGACCTCATCCAGAATAGAAAATGTCTACAAAGAGTACCTCTAACTCTGGAAGACCCAGAAAGGTTATGAATTGCACCTATTATCCCATTAATTGTCTTGGGGACTGGGCCATGCCTTATTTATCCCGTCATCACATAGCAGAGAAATTGAGCACTTGCTAATAGGTTCTCTCCAGAGATTAAAGCTGATCACTGGTGGTCTTAGCAGTAGGGCACCTTGACATTAGTTTAATGTCTAGAAGCCTTTCTAGCACAAAGAAATAGATAACATCTTTAATTACAGAAAATGAAAATTCAGACACTACAGATTTGAGTATTTTTGTCCTACATACTGATATTACAATGTTGGCATGATGTCGCTGGTTTTATGGTATATACTATAGAATACATCCATAGAATATCAAGATTAAAGAGGTATTCCCATGTTAGTCATTTATGGTATAAATCCATAGGACATGCCATAAATGTCTGAAAGATTCAGGTCTAACCTCTGGGAAAAATCCCGGATGGCATGCTATCATGAAGTTCAGACTATAAGAAATAACATCAATCAGTGAATGGTTCTTTCCATTTGAAAACAAATATTAATGATCAATTATATTAACAAATAAATCACTGAAAATTAATTTAAATTTTTCTTTTTTTTTTTTTGCTAGAACCAAACCATGAAGATCAAGGAACCATTCCAGTTACTGATACATACACTCAACTAGAGACTGAAGAACCTGGAGATGGTATAGTGATTCTTATATTTTATGTTTTGAATGAATATGTATGTATTAGTTAATTTTTAGCTAATTAATTCATTCATTCATTCATATTAATGAATTAATTATTTTGAGAATATATATATATATATATATATATATATATATACCTAAATCGACCTATAGGGCTTACACACATAAGCAATAAATTAAACCAAACAAAAACCACTGTGTTTGCCCAGATTACAGACAGTGCAAGCAATCATAATTAAAAAAAAACTTTATTGCTATCCATATAAGATAAAAAATCCATACACACAGGATCATTGCCAGACAAAATTAAAAAAGAGAGATCCATAGGGGGACACAGGGATAGGGATGAACACATTAAAATACATAGGATACCAGCAATCTCATAAGCCCAAACACGGACTAGTTCTAAAAGAACAATTCATCCAAATCAGTATATCAGCCAATAATACATTTAGCAAAAAAAGATGTTTCCATAAAGGTATCATATTAAGTAAACTGAGTGCCGGCATATCATATACCTCACAGCCTGTATCACCCAGCTTCCTATCATACCCGTTTCCCCCACTTAACCAAAGCGTTTCACCTACTGGCTTTGTCAGGGGAATTATATATAATTATATATATATCTTAATAGTCAAAAGAGGGATCAGCAAACCAGGACTTCTACCCACTGTGTTTGGCCGTTAACGCCGTACAAACCATTCGGATAATCCAAAATGTATGAACAGATCAGAGCATTAAAACTTCTTCCAAACTGTTTATTACATGCACCACAAAAAGGATTGTGATGTTTCAGCAGAAAAAAACATCTGTATACGTGTTACAATGTGCACATATGTATATCCCTTAATCCAAAACAATTGGTCATCAACCAGGTGATTCCCATATCTCATTATACACCATGGTAACACATGTATACAAAAAACAAGATGTGCTAAAACACATATAATACAATAATATCATAAATCATCCTATAAACTAAAAGGAAACATCACATGTTTCAGTATATGCATTATATCATCAATAATAGTCAGCTGCGCTCTCTCCCATGTGGCTCTGGATGCTCTGATGCACATATGTGCAGAGCATGCAGGTGCCACATTTGAAAAATGGCATTCCCCACAAGCCAAGCACAGTGCTCACACATGACACACCTACAGCTTATCATAAATGCGCTTCCAACATGCATATATGCAGAGTGCACCAGCACCATATTTTCCCTGTGTGTTAACTGATAGTGGTATGAACCCCGGCTGTTAGAATATGACCACATAGAGAGAGAGAGAGAGAGTATAATTTGCATATATTTTACCCAGAAATCCAGAGGACCGTTGTTTAGCCTACAATAGTTGTCACATATATAATCTGGTCTCCATAATAGAAATAGTGCCTGCCTAGAGGTTCCCCCTAAAGCCTTGCAACTAGAAATGTTGTTTTCATCTGCTTTTTTCTGATAAAGGCCTTTTGTTCTGAAAGAACTAGTTGCAGATTTGAGGCTGGCTTTGCTATTTTTCTAGCTGTGCTACATAAGCATGTTTAAAAGGCAAGAAAGCATCTCTGCTAATCCATTGTGTTGTGTGAAATAATGTAGTGCTTATATTGTTGCGGTGTTCTCTTTACTGTTTACCTATGTGCTGTGCAAGTAGGTATAGTTATAGCTCCTGCTGTCTCACTTTAATGGGACAGCTCCTTCCTATTCACCTGAGGATACATCATCAGTATAACAAAGAAAGACAACACCTTTAGCAACTTTATTTCACTATTTTGAGTCAACTTCAGACAAAGACACCTCCAAAGTAACCTTGAACTGAAACAAGAGAATTACAACATCCCAAATAGCTTACAGCTCATTCAATGAAACATGCAAGTTAGTCCTCTTTCTAGAAGGACAAGAGAACCAGAATGTCTCAAGAGAAATTTGTCTTACTTGGTTGACTTGCGTTGTGGAGTACTCTTTGGGGTCTGTATCATTGGGAAGAGCAAAAAATAAGCATGAGTATTGTATGGCAGGCAACACTACTATTGATTTCTAGGAAAAGTATATGCAAATCACATATCTTAATTTGGCTGCCTACAAGAAAAGATTAGCATTATTTTCTGTTTTGGAAAGGAAAGCTAATTTGAATGTATTTCCTAGAAAGCCAAAGGTATGCAAATTAGCTTCTCTCCCTCTCCCAGAATCACAAAATATTTGGGTTTGTCTGAATCCAAACTTTTCAAAAAATTTGGACCGAATTCCTAATCGGAAGAACCAGTTTGCTCATCCAAAGTACAGGGCTTGATAAATTCTCCCAGTATCCTGAAGTGTGAAGGTTCCTGGAGGAAAAACTTGGGGAGAACATGCAAACTTTGCAAACTTGCAAATGTCTTCAGCATTCTTCATTGTTCCCTCGCTGTTGCCATTTGGATCCACGGCCATATTTCTGTTTGCATGATGACATGATTGTCCACAGAGACAACACATCATTTTGGCGAGCTAACCTGTCATCACCTGCACAGTGACATCACTAAGGTCAATATATCACTGCAGAGGCCCATGAGTGGCTGGCCTGCTCACATGACTGTCACCACATAAGCATATGAACAGATGTTGTAGGTTACCCAAACACTGGCAGCAAGGGAATAGTGAACAATTATTAAGGCAAGTATATTGAGAACCTTATTAATTTAGTAATTTAGGCAGACATATATTTTTTTTCAGAAGACATATTAATACTCCAAGTGTCCATCAAGGGGCCTTATAGACACTTATTATGGAGGGTTTCTAATGCTGACCACGTGGTGTAATAAAGCTGTTTGTTTTCTTTTAGTTCATATGCTTAGCCAGAACATAGACAGACCCTATGATGATGGGGGAGAGAATACTGGTAAGTGTAAATGCAGTGTTTACCATTGGTTTCATATTATAGCTGAGACATTTTAGCAGCACGGGCCTTAGTAGAGGAAAGGAGTTTTGTGCAAATGCTTTAAACTGTGTTTGTAGGGTCATTTTTTTGTTTGTTTCACAGGATATGCCATAAATATCTGATAGATGTAGATCCCAACTCAAGGATGAAGTAAGATTTCCCCTTTAACTAGTGAATTAACTTTGATCTGAATTTCTGGAAAAACTTTGATCCGCCACAAAGCCGAATTTCCTTGTGCTTCGTGGTAACAAATCTATTTTTCCTCAAATGATTAAAAAGAAAATAATAAAGATACTCACCTCCATTTGCTCATGGAGAGGCCATCTTGATTGAAGTTACCGCATGAAATCTCACATGGGGTGACGTATTTCACGGATGACCGCGCCCAGACAGTGCGATGCAACAAGATTTCGGAAGGTAATTTCAATCAAGATGGCCGCCATGGCCTCTCCACGAGCATATAGATAAATTTCACTCCTCATCTGCCTCCTGAGCTGTGATAGGGAAATAGCTGCAGCAGAATGCACACACCCCCCTGAGCTGCAGCAGAAAAGACACTCCCCTTGAGCTGTCTGCTTGATATAAATCTAGCAGAGCAATAAAGGGGGAGATCTCTGAATCCATGTGTGGTACAGGGCAGGGCTAGCTTTGTTAGAAAGAGATTGTCATTTACTATGTGATCTCTGATTTATATTTTTTACATCAGTCATGGGATAACCCCTTTAAGTACAAAAAGCCTGGGCATTAAAATTCATTATGACTGGTCCTTCGTTACCCCAATATCATCTGTTGGGACATCCCCATACATACAAGCTAGTTGGCCAGTCCTGCCAAAGACGGCAAGTCTAGATAAGTTATAAACATATTAAGGGCTCATGTACACGATTGTATTTTCTTTCTGTGTCCGTTCCTTTGTTTTTGCAGAACCATTCCATTTCCATATGTCCGTTCCGCAAAAACAGAACATGTCCTATTATTGTCCTCATTACGGACAAGAATAGTACTGTTCTATTAGGAGCCAGCTGTTCTGTTCCGCAAAATACGGAATGCCCACTGACATCATCGGTATTTTTTTATGGATCCTTTTTAGCGTACCGCAAAATACATACTGTCGTGTGCATGAGGCCTCTGGTAGGAAAATAGTATAACAAAATATTTATTTCAATATCTCAATGAGTAAATGGGATTAAGTTACAACTAAAGGACCTAATGATGGTGCAAAATGGTTTGCAGCTAAAATACTGACAATGTGTCATTTGTAACCCAGACAAACCTGTTGACATTTAGCGGGTTGCATACTCTTGCAGGGCACTATATATATATATATATATATATATTATATATATATATATATATATATATATATAAATATATGTGTGTGTGTGTGTATATATATATATATATATATATATATATATATATATATATATATACACACACACACATACACACAGTGGGGAAAAAAAGTATTTAGTCAGCCACCAATTGTGCAAGTTCTCCCACTTAAAAAGATGAGAGAGGCCTGTAATTGACATCATAGGTAGACCTCAACTATGAGAGACAAAATGAGAAAACAAATCCAGAAAATCATATTGTCTGATTTTTAAAGAATTTATTTGCAAATTATGATGGAAAATAAGTATTTAGTCAATAACAAAAGTTAATCTCAATACTTTGTTATATATAGTGGGAGAACTTGCACAATTGGTTGCTGATTAAATACTTTTCCCCCACTGTATATATATATATATATATATATATATATATATATATATATATATATTCCTAATTGTTGAATAATCTCCCATCCCAGATATTACTACAAGAATATTCCATTATGCCAGCTGGTAAGCATGCTGAGGTCTTCTGTGACTTGGAAAAATCTTTGTCATTTTAAGTATTCTTGGGTTCTGAAAGATGACAGTTTTATTATAGATTGAGTTTCCCTATAAAATGGATCCATAATTTAGTACCCCTTGAGTACAAGCAGAGAGTATACTGATCTAACCAAATACAAAATTAAACTTTAATTAATATAAATGAACCATAGAAGCTTAAGATGCAGACTCTTAACTAAAAGCTGTGCGCAGTACTCGGACCTATTCAGCGGTAGAATATAACTCCATACAACGACAGCTGGCATAAATTTACCATTATCTGTTCACAGAGCGGTGAAGGGATGCAAGAGACATGACGACATATTATATCACAAAGTGGACTGAGTTTTATAATGCATCTCCCTAGGAAAACGACAGACTAATTTATACAGTTTAATCCAAAATGTGACTCTTCTCCTAAATCCCCTGGATTCTGGGAAACATGAAATTCACGCTCGTTTTATTGCCTTTGGCTCAAGATTGTCTAAATTAATTTGTGATCTGAGTATAGTAAAACTAAAAAGTGCAAAGTATATTTTTTTCATACAGATTCCCTCTGCAGCGACACTAAAATTTTTGTTATATGATGTATTTGTTTCACCGTGGGTATATATCTTGATAGAACCTGATGAAGCTCATATTTGATGCCCATTGACCGTAAAAGATTTATTACGGCAGCTATCAAATACTGTAATGGTAATTGCTGTCTAAAAACATAATAGGCATAAATAACAAGTATCTAATGCTTATGTATTGTGTCTGAAATATTAGTGAATTGTTAGTCTTTTATTGTGGGGTTTTGATATTGTTTTCAGTATGGCACCCATAGTACTTATCTAAGGTTCATTTGTTACATTGTATGTTTGCCTGGCTATGTTGACTATTTCTGTCTCTCCCTTGTTGTTTTCCATTTCTTCCGATTTTGCTTGAAATGGAAGAAGATTAAAAATACCAAGTGCTAGGAAGTTTTACTTACAAAATCGGACATATACAGAAATAAAGTATGGACCCAAAAATTTTAATGGGTAACATGTTACAATGCCGTACAACTGGAAACTTGCATGAAGACATACTATGGTCATTTTCATGAGGCCTTAAGAAACAATAAAAAGATGATTCCACTGATATGATGGCCGTTCTTGCACACTATAGGAAAAAGCGCAGTCCTCTCTGGTGGCTGTTACCACGGAAGTACAGTACAGACCAAAAGTTTGGACACACCTTCTCATTCAAAGAGTTTTCTGTATTTTCATGACTATGAAAATTGTAGATTCACACTGAAGGCATCAGAACTATGAATTAACACATGTGGAACTATATACTTAACAAAAAAGTGTGAAACAACTGAAAATATGTCTTATATTCTAGGTTCTTCAAAGTAGCCACCTTTTGCTTTGATTACTGCTTTGCACACTCTTGGCATTCTCTTGATGAGCTTCAAGAGGTAGTCACCTGAAATGGTTTTCACCTCATAGGTGTGCCCTGTCAGGTTTAATAAGTGGGATTTCTTGCCTTATAAATGGGGTTGGGACCATGAGTTGTGTTGGGCAGAAGGCAGGTGGATACACAGCTGACAGTCCTACTGAATAGACTGTTAGAATTTGAATTATGGCAAGAAAAAAGCAGCTAAGTAAAGAAAAACGAGTGGCCATCATTACTTTAAGAAAGGAAGGTCAGTCAGTCCGAAAAATTGGGAAAACTTTGAAAAGTGTCCCCAAGTGCAGTCGCAAAAATCATCAAGCGCTACAAAGAAACTGGCTCACATGAGGACCGTCCCAGGAATGGAAGACCAAGAGTCACCTCTGCTGCGGAGGATAAGTTCATCCAAGTCACCAGCCTCAGAAATCGTAGGTTAACAGAAGCTCAGATTAGAGACCAGGTCAATGCCACACAGAGTTCTAACAGCAGACACATCTCTACAACAACTGTTAAGAGGAGACTGTGTGCAGCAAGCCTTCATGGTAAAATAGCTGCTAGGAAACCACTGCTAAGGACAGGCAACAAGCAGAAGAGACTTGTTTGGGCTAAAGAACACAAGGAATGGACATTAGACCAGTGGAAATCTGTGCTTTGGTCTGATGAGTCCAAATTCGAGAACTTTGGTTCCAACCACCGTGTCTTTGTGCGATGCAGAAAAGGTGAACGGATGGACTCTACATGCCTGGTTCCCACCGTGAAGCATAGAGGAGGAGGTGTGATGGTGTGGGGGTGCTTTGCTAGTGACACTGTTGGGGATTTATTCAAAATTGAAGGAATACTGAATCAGCATGGCTACCAAAGCATCTTGCAGCGGCATGCTATTCCATCCAGTTTGCGTTTAGTTGGACCATCATTTATTTATCAACAGGACAATGACCCCAAACACACCTCCAGGCTGTGTAAGGGCTATTTGACCAAGAAGGAGAGTGATGGGGTGCTACGCCAGATGACCTGGCCTCCACAGTCACCAGACCTGAACCCAATCGAGATGGTTTGGGGTGAGCTGGACCGCAGAGTGAAGGCAAAAGGGCCAACAAGTGCTAAGCATCTCTGGGAACTCCCTCAAGACTGTTGGAATACCATTTCAAGTGACTGCCACTTGAAGCTCATCAAGAGAATGCCAACAGTGTACAAAGCAGTAATCAAAGCAAAAGGTGGCTACTTTGAAGAACCTGGAATATAAGACATATTTTCAGTTGTTTCACACTTTTTTGTTAAGTATATAATTCCACATGTGTTAATTCATAGTTTTGATGCCTTCAGTGTGAATCTACAATTTTCATAGTCATGAAAATTAAGAAAACTCTTTGAATGAGAAGGTGTGTCCAAACTTTTGGTCTGTACTGTACGTACTGCTGAATTACAGGGTAGTCCTAACCATGAAAATGATCAGTGTATGATGATAGTGATGGAAAAATTAATCAAGCCAGCAAAAGAAGGATTATGTACAATATTTTAGGAAGTGCCTTGTATTAACATTTTTACATGATTTTTACACATCCGTTTTTGCGGAACAGATGCGCGCCCATTCATTTTCACAGTGCTGCACTTCTGTCCCGCGGCCCCGCAAAAAAATAGAACATGTCTGGGGATGAGCGAACTTTTGAAAAGTTCGGTTTCGGCGAACTTTCGTGAACCTAAAACGAACCTTGCTATAACGGCTGAATATTTGCAGCTACAATAGTAGGAGTCTGATAGGGTATAGTTTCGTTTAGTTGCAGTTGCTATTACAATGAAAAAAATGGAAAAAATAAAAGTGCAAAAATACTTGTCGACAGCCAGGTCGACAACATTTGACAGCATTGAAGATGTCCGCTGGAGCAGTCCATGTCATGCCAGAGCACCAAAAACACACGGTAGATCGTGGCACCAGCCCAAGAATAGGCTGCGTTGAAGTCGATGCGGTCTCAGTGACATCACAGGTCAGAAGACAGACAGGCATACTCCAGCACTTGTATAGCACCCAGGCCAGTATAGTTCAGAAGAGACAATTGACGGAGGAGGAGGCGGCAGCACTTGATAGCACCCAGGCCAGTATAGTTGAGAAGAGACAATTGACGGAGAAGCAGGAGGCGGCAGCACTTGTATAGCACCAAGTCCAGTATAGTTGAGAAGAGACAATTGACGGAGAAGCAGGAGGCGGCAGCACTTGTATAGCACCAAGTCCAGTATAGTTGAGAAGAGACAATTGACGGAGGAGGAGGTGGCAGCACTTGATAGCTCCCAGGCCAGTATAGTTGAGAAGAGACAATTGACGGAGAAGCAGGAGGCGGCAGCATTTGTATAGCACCAAGTCCAGTATAGTTGAGAAGAGACAATTGACGGAGGAGGAGGAGGCAGCAGCACTTGTATAGCACCCAGTCCAGTATAGTTGAGAAGAGACAATTGACGGAGGAGGAGGCGGCAGCACTTGATAGCACCCAGGCCAGTATAGTTGAGAAGAGACAATTGACGGAGAAGCAGGAGGCGGCAGCACTTGCATAGCACCAAGTCCAGTATAGTTGAGAAGAGACAATTGACGGAGAAGCAGGAGGCGGCAGCACTTGTATAGCACCAAGTCCAGTATAGTTGAGAAGAGACAATTGACGGAGAAGCAGGAGGTGGCAGCACTTGTATAGCACCAAGTCCAGTATAGTTGAGAAGAGACAATTGACGGAGAAGCAGGAGGTGGCAGCACTTGTATAGCACCAGTCCAGTATAGTTGAGAAGAGACAATTGACGGAGAAGCAGGAGGCGGCAGCACTTGTATAGCACCCAGTCCAGTATAGTTGAGAAGAGACAATTGACGGAGAAGCAGGAGGCGGCAGCACTTGTATAGCACCAAGTCCAGTATAGTTGAGAAGAGACAATTGACGGAGAAGCAGGAGGTGGCAGCACTTGTATAGCACCCAGTCCAGTATAGTTGAGAAGAGACAATTGACAGAGAAGCAGGAGGCGGCAGCACTTGTATAGCACCAAGTCCAGTATAGTTGAGAAGAGACAATTGACGGAGAAGCAGGAGGCGGCAGCACTTGTATAGCACCCAGTCCAGTATAGTTGAGAAGAGACAATTGACGAAGGAGGAGGAGGCGGCAGCACTTGTACAGCACCCAGTCCAGTATAGTTGAGAAGAGACAATTGACGGAGGAGGAGGTGGCAGCACTTGCATAGCACCCAGTCCAGTATAGTTGAGAAGAGACAATTGACGGAGGAGGAGGAGGCGGCAGCACTTGTATAGCACCCAGTCCAGTATAGTTGAGAAGAGACAATTGACGGAGAAGCAGGAGGCGGCAGCACTTGTATAGCACCAAGTCCAGTATAGTTGAGAAGAGACAATTGACAGAGAAGCAGGAGGCGGCAGCACTTGTATAGCACCCAGTCCAGTATAGTTGAGAAGAGACAATTGACGAAGGAGGAGGAGGCGGCAGCACTTGTATAGCACCCAGTCCAGTATAGTTGAGAAGAGACAATTGACGGAGGAGGAGGTGGCAGCACTTGTATAGCACCCAGTCCAGTATAGTTGAGAAGAGACAATTGACGGAGGAGGAGGAGGCGGCAGCACTTGATAGCACCCAGGCCAGTATAGTTGAGAAGAGACAATTGACGGAGGAGGAGGCGGCAGCACTTGTATAGCACCCAGGCCAGTATAGTTGAGAAGAGACAATTGATGGAGAAGCAGGAGGCGGCAGCACTTGTATAGCACCAAGTCCAGTATAGTTGAGAAGAGACAATTGACGGAGAAGCAGGAGGCGGCAGCACTTGTATAGCACCAAGTCCAGTATAGTTGAGAAGAGACAATTGACGGAGGAGGAGGAGGCAGCAGCACTTGTATAGCACCCAGTCCAGTATAGTTGAGAAGAGACAATTGACGGAGGAGGAGGCGGCAGCACTTGTATAGCACCAAGTCCAGTATAGATGAGAAGAGACAATTGACGGAGAAGCAAGAGGCGGCAGCACTTGTATAGCACCAAGTCCAGTATAGTTGAGAAGAGACAATTGACGGAGGAGGAGGCGGCAGCACTTGATAGCTCCCAGGCCAGTATAGTTGAGAAGAGACAATTGACGGAGAAGCAGGAGGCGGCAGCACTTGTATAGCACCAAGTCTAGTATAGTTGAGAAGAGACAATTGACAGAGGAGGAGGAGGAGGCAGCAGCACTTGTATAGCACCAAGTCCAGTATAGTTGAGAAGAGACAATTGACGGAGAAGCAGGAGGTGGCAGCACTTGTATAGCACCTAGTCCAGTATAGTTGAGAAGAGACAATTGACGGAGAAGCAGGAGGCGGCAGCACTTGTATAGCACCAAGTCCAGTATAGTTGAGAAGAGACAATTGACGGAGAAGCAGGAGGCGGCAGCACTTGTATAGCACCAAGTCCAGTATAGTTGAGAAGAGACAATTGACCGGAGAAGCAGGAGGCGGCAGCACTTGTATAGCACCCAAGTCCAGTATAGTTGAGAAGAGACAATTGAAGGAGAAGCAGGAGGCGGCAGCACTTGTTTAGGCACCAAGTCCAGTATAGTTGAGAAGAGACAATTGACGAAGGAGGAGGAGGCGGCAGCACTTGTACAGCACCCAGTCCAGTATAGTTGAGAAGAAGACAATTGACGGAGGAGGAGGAGGCGGCAGCACTTGTATAGCACCAAGTCCAGTATAGTTGAGAAAAGACAATTGACAGAGAAGCAGGAGGCGGCAGCACTTGTATAGCACCCAGTCCAGTATAGTTGAGAAGAGACAATTGACGAAGGAGGAGGAGGCGGCAGCACTTGTATAGCACCCAGTCCAGTATAGTTGAGAAGAGACAATTGACGGAGGAGGAGGTGGCAGCACTTGTATAGCACCCAGTCCAGTATAGTTGAGAAGAGACAATTGACGGAGGAGGAGGAGGCGGCAGCACTTGATAGCACCCAGGCCAGTATAGTTGAGAAGAGACAATTGACGGAGGAGGAGGCGGCAGCACTTGTATAGCACCCAGTCCAGTATAGTTGAGAAGAGACAATTGACGGAGAAGCAGGAGGCGGCAGCACTTGTATAGCACCCAGTCCAGTATAGTTGAGAAGAGTCAATTGACGGAGAAGCAGGAAGGCGGCAGCACTTGTATAGCACCCAGTCCAGTATAGTTGAGAAGAGACAATTGACGAAGGAGGAGGAGGCGGCAGCACTTGTATAGCACCCAGTCCAGTATAGTTGAAGAAAGAGACAATTGACGGAGGAGGAGGTGGCAGCACTTGTATAGCACCCAGTCCAGTATAGTTGAGAAAGAGACAATTGACGGAGGAGGAGGAGGCGGCAGCACTTGATAGCACCCAGGCCAGTATAGTTGAGAAGAGACAATTGACGGAGGAGGAGGCGGCAGCACTTGTATAGCACCCAGTCCAGTATAGTTGAGAAGAGACAATTGACGGAGAAGCAGGAGGCGGCAGCACTTGTATAGCACCCAGTCCAGTATAGTTGGAAGAGTCAATTGACGGAGAAGCAGGAAGGCGGCAGCACTTGTATAGCACCACAGTCCAGTATAGTTTGGAAGAGACAATTGACGAGAAGCAGGAGGCGGCAGCACTTGTAATAGCACCCAGTCCAGTATAGTTGAGAAGAGACAATTGACAGAGGAGGAGGCAGGAGGCAGCAGCACTTGTATAGCACCCAGTCCAGTATAGTTGAGAAGAGACATTGACGGAGGAGGAGGCGGCAGCACTTGTATAGCACCAGTCCAGTATAGTTGAGAAAGAGACAATTGACGGAGAAGCAGGAGGCGGCAGCACACTTGTATAGCACCAAGTCCAGTATAGTTGAGAAGAGACAATTGACGGAGAAGAAGCAGGAGGCGGCAGCACTTGTATAGCACCCAGTCCAGTATAGTTGAGAAGAGACAATTGACGGAGGAGAAGCGGAGGCGGCAGCACTTGTATAGCACCCAGTCCCAGTATAGTTGAGAAGAGACAATTGACGGAGAAGCAGGAGGCGGCAGCACACTTGTATAGCACCAGTCCAGTATAGTTGAGAAAGAGACAATTGACGGAGAAAGCAGGAGGCGGCAAGCACTTGTATAGCACCCAGTCCAGTATAGTTGAGAAGAGACAATTGACGAATTGACGGAGGAGGAGGAGGCAGCAGCACTTGTATAGCACCCAGTCCAGTATAGTTGAGAAGAGACAATTGACGGAGAAGAGGAGGCGGCAGCACTTGTATAGCACCCAGTCCAGTATAGTTGAGAAGAGACAATTGACGGAGGAAGCAGGAGGCGGCAGCACTTGTATAGCAGCACCCAGTCCAGTATAGTTTGAGAAGAGACAATTGACGGAGGAGGAGGAGGCGGCAGCACTTGTATAGCACCCAGTCCAGTATAGTTGAGAAGAGACAATTGACGGAGGAGGAGGCGGCAGCACTTGTATAGCACCCAG
>ONZH01013802.1:0-17059 GCA_900303285.1 Rhinella marina
TTATCTGTTTAGCGTGTATGGTCTAAAGAGGAGGAGTTGGAGGAGGAAATGGATAGTCAGCCTATTGAAAAGATTATTGCGTGTTGGGACTCTGGCGCACATGGCTGACTTCATGTTAGGCTGCCTTTCCCGTGACCCTCGCGTTAGAAGCATTTTTGACAACACCGATTACTGGGTGTTCACCCTCCTGGACCCCCGGTACAAGCAGAACTTTTCCACTCTCATTCCTGTAGAGGAAAGGAGTATGAGAGTGAATCAATATCAACAGTCCCTACTGCACAAGCTGAAACTATCCTTCCCATCTGACACCGCTAGCGGCAGAGGACAAAGTTCTGTGGGCCAACTAGCGGGGGAGAGGAGGGGAGCAGGCAGCTTGTCAAGCACTGGCAGGGGAACACTCTCCAAGACCTTTGCAAGTTTTATGGCACCCCAGCAAGACTATGTCACCCGTCCCCCAGTAGGTGGGAGCTGTTCAGAAAGATGGTGAGGGACTACCTAGGTGACCATACCAACATCCTGCGTGATCACTCTGCTCCATACAACTACTGGGTTGCAAAGCTGGACACGTGGCCCGAACTGGCGCTGTAACCCTTGGAGGTGCTTGCCTGCCCTGCCGCTAGCGTGTTGTCAGAGCGGGTCTTCAGTGCTGCTGGTGGCATTATCACTGATAAGCGTACACGCCTGTCAATTGACAGCGCTGACAGGCTGACGATTATTGAAATGAATAAAGCCTGGATTTCACCGGAATGCAAATCTCCACCGGGGGAATGCAGCTCAACCTGAAGATTCTTTATTTATCCTCTCCTCCTCCTCTTCGCACACAAACGCTGAACCAACATGCAATGTTTACGGAGGGCCACCTACAGGCCCTCTCTCCAATAAATTTTTTAGTAGTGTCAACTACATACACTCAAAAACAATTTTATAGGAGGGTCAACTACAGACACTCCAAAAAAATTTTTACAGGAGGGTCAACTTCAGACACTCCAAAACAAATTTTTGGGAGGCTCACCTACAGCCATTTGACTGCAATCTCAGTCTGACCAAGGCATTGGTGGTGTCACCACCATGCTGTGTCAGTGTAAAATTTTATGTGCTTCACCTACTACCTGAGTGTAACTTGGTCACTCTGTTGTCACGTCCATGCTGTGTCCGTGTAAAATTTTATGTGCTTCACCTGCTACCTCAACTAACTTGGTCACTTGTTGGTGTCAACACTAGAGTGCGGCTACTATACAGCACACGACAGACTTGATCACTACACTGTAGTATATATAAGAGAAAAAAAGGAATTTTTAGACTGCGGCTATTTTACCCCAAACCACTACAATTTTCAGTGGACTGTAGTACATATAACAGAAAAAAAAAATAGTTTTTAAATGGCGGCTATTTTACCGCAAAACAATTCATTTTTCACTGGACTGTAATAGATATAACTTAGAGAAAATACATATTTTATAGACTGACGCTGCTGTACAGGACACTGGAGAATTGTTCACTGGACTGTAGTACATATAACTAAGAAAAAAACGTAGTCTTTAAACGGCGGTTATTTTACCGCAAAACACTCCATTTTTCACTAGACTGTAATACATATAACTGAGAGAAAATACGTATTTTAGAGACTGACGCTGCTGTGTAGCACACTAGAGAATTGTTCACTGGACTGTAGTACATATAACTGAGAAAAAAATGTAGTCTTTAAATGGCGGATATTTTACCTCAAAACACTCCATTTTTCACTGGACTGTAATACATATAACTGAGAGAAAATATGTATTTTATAGACTGACGCTGCTGTACAGCACACTAGAGAATTGTTCACTGGACTGTAGTACATATATATGAGAAAAAAAAACGTAGTCTTTAGACTGCGGCTATTTTACCGCAAACCACGACATTTTACACTGGACTGTAGTACATATAACTGAGAAAAAAACGTAGTCTTTAAATGGCAGCTATTTTACCGCAAAGCACTCCATTTTTCACTGGACTGTAATACATATAACTGAGAGAAAATACGTATTTTATAGACTGACGCTGCTGTACAGCACACTAGAGAATTGTTCACTGGACTGTAGTACATATAACTGAGAAAAAAACGTAGTCTTTAAATGACGGCTATTTTACAGCAAACCACTACATTTTTCAATGGACTGTAGTACACATAACTGAGAGAAAAATGTAGTGTTTAAATGGTGGCTATTTTTCCGCAAAGCACTCTATTTTTCAATGGACTGTAATACATATAACTGAGAGAAAATAAGTGTTTTATAGACTGACGCTGCTGTAAAGCACACTGGAGAATTGTTTACTGGACTGTAGTACATATATATGAGAAAAAAACATAGTTTTTGGACTGCGGCAATTTTACCGCAAACCACTACATTTTTCACTGGACTGTAGTACATATAACTGAGAAAAAAATGTAGTCTTTAAATGGCGGATATTTTACCGCAAAACACTCCATTTTTCACTGGACTGTAATACATATAACTGAGAGAAAATACGTATTTTATAGACTGACGCTGCTGTACAGCACACTAGAGAATTGTTCACTGGACTGTAATTACATATATATGAAAAAAAAACGTATTCTTTAGACTGCGGCTATTTTACCGCAAACCACTACATTTTTCACTGGACTGTAGTACACATAACTGAGAGAAAAATGTAGTCTTTAAATGGCGGCTATTTTTCCGCAAAGCACTACATTTTTCAATGGACTGTAGTACATATATATGAGAAAAAAACGTAGTCTTTAAATGGCGGCTATTTTACCGCAAACCACTACATTTTTCAATGGACTGTAGTACATAAAACTGAGAAAAAAGCGTAGTCTTTAAATGGCGGCTATTTTACCGCAAAGCACTCCATTTTTCACTGGACTGTAATACATATAACTGAGAGAAAATATGCATTTTAGAGACTGAGTCTGATGTATAGCACAATAGAGAATTGTTCACTGGACTGTAGTACATATAACTGAGAAAAAAACGTAGTCTTTAAATGGCGGCTATTTTACCGCAAAACACTCCATTTTTCACTGGACTGTAAAACATATAACTGAGAGAAAATACGTATTTTATAGACTGACGCTGCTGTGCAGCACACTAGAGAATTGTTCACTGGACTGTAGTACATAAAACTGAGAAAAAAATGTAGTCTTTAAAAGGCGGATATTTTACCGCAAAACACTCCATTTTTCACTGGACTGTAATACATATAACTGAGAGAAAATACGTATTTTATAGACTGACGCTGCTGTACACCACACTAGAGAATTGTTCACTGGACTGTAGTACATATAACTGAGAAAAAAACGTAGTCTTTAAATGGCGGCTATTTTACCGCAAAGCACTACATTTTTCACTGGACTGTAATACATATAACTGAGAGAAAATACGTATTTTATAGACTGACGCTGCTGTACAGCACACTAGAGAATTGTTCACTGGATTGTAGTACATATATATGAGAAAAAAAAAACGTAGTCTTTAGACTGCGGCTATTTTACCGCAAACCACGACATTTTACACTGGACTGTAGTACATATAACTGAGAAAAAAACGTAGTCTTTAAATGGCAGCTATTTTACCGCAAAGCACTCCATTTTTCACTGGACTGTAATACATATAACTGAGAGAAAATACGTATTTTATAGACTGACGCTGCTGTACAGCACACTAGAGAATTGTTCACTGGACTGTAGTACATATAACTGAGAAAAAAAACATAGTTTTTGGACTGCGGCAATTTTTCCGCAAACCACTACATTTTTCACTGGACTGTAGTACATATAACTGAGAAAGCGTAGTCTTTAAATGGCAGTTATTTTACCACAAACCAATACTTTTTTCCATGGACTGTAGTACATAAAACTGTAGATAAAAACGTAGTCTTTAAGTGGCGGCTATTTTACCGCAAAGCACTCCATTTTTCACTGGACTGAAATACATATAATTGAGAGAAAATACTTATTTTATAGACTGATGCTGCTGTACAGCACACTAGAGAATTGTTCACTGGACTGTAGTACATATAACTGAGAAAACAACGTAGTCTTTATATGGCGGCTATTTTACCGCAAACCACTACATTTTTCAATGGACTGTAGTACATATAACTGAGATAAAAACGTGGTCTTTAAATGGCGGCTATTTTACCGCAAAGCACTCCATTTTTCACTGGACTGTAATACATATAACTGAGAGAAAATATGTATTTTATAGACTGACACTGCTGTACAGCACACTAGAGAATTGTTCACTGGACTGTAGTACATATAACTGAGAAAAACCGTAGTCTTTAAATGGCGGCTATTTTACTGCAAAACACTCCATTTTTCACTGGACTGTAAAACATATAACTGAGTGAAAATACGTATTTTATAGACTGATGCTGCTCTACAGCACACTAGAGAATTGTTCACTGGACTTTAGTACATATAACTGAGAAAAAAATGTAGTCTTTAAATGCCTGCTATTTTGCCACAAACCACACCATTTTTCACTGGACTGTAGTACATATAAGTGAGAAAAAATGTATTCCCTAGACTGACGCTACTGTACAGTACACTACATAATTGTTCACTGGACTGTAGTGTATAAAAAATGATAGAAAAAAACGTATTCCCTAGACTGCTCTACAGATCCCAGCAAGCCAAGGTACAGCAGCAGCAGCAAAAATGAGTACTGAGAGGACTTTGGGCAATTTCTTTCGGGTCTGTGTGGACCACGTGCTGTCCTTTCTACCACCAGTGCACAGCGTGCAGCCAAGATGATGGTAGCTGCACTACAATTTCCAGCCAGCAGCCAGGAGGAGACCAAACAAAAGGTGATTGTAGCCCTTAGAAGGGCTGTTGGGTTCTTTGTGGATAATTCCTACTTAACCACATTCTAATTTCATGCCCTAACAGTGTGCAGCCAAGATGCTAACCAATATCTAAATTCAGGCCCTAACACTCTCCCTGACAGACAGCAGCTCTATCCCTAATCTCATGCAGGCAGCGTCTGACGCGAGCAGCGCGGGACCAGATTCTTATATTCCCAGGCCAGCCAATCCCCGCTATCGACTTGTAGGGGCCCCACGTGATGCTAGGAGGTACCAAAGACTCTCCTGCATGTTGATTGGCTGAGAAAAGGCGCCTAACATGCAGGAAGAGGAAGTTGCCATTTCCTCGAGGATCGCGATATGCTCATCCGAGTATCGAGCATATGCGAATACCCTAATACTCGAACAAGCACCAAGCTCGGACGAGCATGTTTGCTCATCTCTAATTATGTAGTGTACTGTACAGTAGCGTCAGTCTAGGGAATACGTTTTTTTTATATATCCTACAGTGCAGTATAAAAATGGGTGGTTTGCAGTGCAATAGCCACCGTCTAAATACTACGTTTTTCCTCTCAGTCATATGTACTACAGTGCACATCTCTACTCCGGAGAGTAGAAAATATACGTTTTTCCTCCCAGTTATACATTATACAGTGCAGTGCAAAATTCTGTCGTGTGCTGCACACTAGCCAGAGTGTAGAAAATATATACGTTTTTTCTTGCAGTTGCATATTATACAGTGCAGAGCAAAATCCTGTCGAGTGCTGCACACTAGCCAGAGTGTAGAAAATATACGTTTTTCCTCTGTTATATATCCTACAGTGCAGTGAAAAATTGAGTGGTTTGCGATGCAATAGCCGTTGTCTGAAGAAGTTTTTCCTCTCAGTCATATATACTACAGTGCAGTGCGAAATTGTGTCGTTTGCTGCACACTAGCCGGAGTATGGAAAATATACGTTTTTCCTCTCAGTTATATATTATACAGTGCAGTGAAAAATTCTGTCGTGTGCTGCACACTAACCAGAGTCTATAAAATGTTTTTTTCTCTCCGTTATATATTATACAGTGCGTTGAAAAATTCTGTTGTGTGCTGCACACTAGCCGGAGTGTAGAAAATATACGTTTTTGCTCTTAGTTATATATCCTACTTTGCAGTGAAAAATTCAGTGGTTTGCGGTGCAATAGCTGCCGTCTAAAGACTACGTTTTTACTCTCAGTCATATATACTACAGTGCAGTGCGAAATTGTGTTGTGTGCTGCACCCTAGCCGGAGTGTAGAAAATAAACGCTTTTCCTCTCAGTTATATATTGTACAGTGCAGTGCAAAATTCTGTCGTGTGCTGCACACTAGCCGGAGTGTAGAAAATATACATTTTTTTTCCTCAGTTATATATTATACAGTGCAGTGAAAAATTCTGTCATGTGCTGCACACTAGCCGGAGTGTAGAAAATATACGTTTTTTTTCTCTCAGTTATATATCATACATCGCAGTGAAAAATTGAGTGGTTTAAGGTACAATAGCTGCCGTCTAAAGACTAAGTTTTTTCTCTGAGTTATATATCATAGAGTGCAGTGAACATACAAAATGTTGAACCCAAGGGCTAAGGGTCGAGGACGAGGTCTTGGGCATGGTGACACAGTACATGTTGATGAGGGAGCAGTGTTACGCCGCAGAGTTTCGCTCCCTAGCTTCATCTCGCAACTTACTGGTTCACGTGGTACACCTCTATTGAAACCACAACAGTGCGAATAGGTGATGACATGGACAGCGGATAATGTGTCCAGTAATTTATCCATGACCCAGTATTCCACGCAGTCCACCCACACTAGCCAAGGTAGTAGACCTCTGGCTCCTCCAGCTCAACCTCCTTCCCCCCAGCCTGCCCCCCCCCACGGAAAGTATGGATTCAGATCTGGCATACTCACAGGAACTCTTTTCAGGACCCTACCCAGAGACACAAACCACTGCTCAACAGCAACCGGAGCAGTTGCTCTGTCCCGATGCCCAAAATTTAGAACTTTCACAGTCTGTGGGTGATGAGAGTGTGGACTTACTGCAAGTACTGCGTGAAGAGGTGTCGGATGATGATGATGATGATAAGACTCGGTTGTTAGACAGTGACGTTGTTGTCAGGGCAGTAAGTCCGAGGGGGAGCAGAGTGAGGAATCGGAGAAAGAGCTGGTGGATGATGAGGTGACTGACCCGAGCTGGGTTGGTAAGCCAACTCAAGACAGTGCTTCTGAGGGGAGGCAAGTGCAGCACCACAACAGGTTGGAAGAGGCAGTAGGGTGGCCAGAGGGAGAAACGGGGCCAGAGCAAGTAGATCAGCAACTGTTTCACGGAGTCAAGCTTCCGTGCCGAGGCCTAGATGTTCGAAAGTCTGGAGGTTTTTTAAAGAAAGTGAGGATGACCGACGGACTGTGGTGTGCAACCTGTGCCACACCAGGATCAGCAGGAGAGCCACCACTACCAGCCTAACCACTACCAGCATGAGCAGGCATATGTGTGCTAAACACCAGACTCAGTGGAACCAAGGCTTTTCACCTCCTGCAGGTCAAACGACTGCACCTTCCCCTGTGTCACATGCTGGCTCTGCGAGTCAACCCCCCGCCCAGGACCCCGGCATGAGCTCCAACTGCCCTACAACCACCCCTTCACCTCCACGATCCTCCACAACCTCCACCAATGTGTCCTAGCGTAGTGTTCAGCTGTCTTTGCAGCAGACATTTGAGCGCAAGCGCAAATACAATTCCACCCACCCACATGCACAAGCCCTAAACGTCCACATCTCCAAACTGCTGAGCCTGGAGATGCTGCACTATAGACTGGTAGAGACTGAGGCTTTCTGCAACCTGATGGCGTTGGCTATCCCTCGGTACTTGGTCCCCAGCCGCCACTATTTTTCCCGATGTGCCGTCCCAGCCCTACACCAGCACGTGTCAGAGAACATCATCCGTGCCCTGACCAACGCAGTTACTGAGAATGTCCACCTAACCACGGACAAGTGGACAAGTGCTGGCTGGCAGGGACACTATATATCACTGACGGCACATTGGGTTAACTTGGTGGAGGCTGGGACCGAGTCTTACCCTGGGGCCGCTCATGTGCTGTGTGACACATTTTCTTTAAAAGGGTTATAAAGGGGAATAAAGAAAATGAAAATACTTAAATATTACTTAATTATAAATATATTCCCGAATATCTTTCATTAGTTATAATGGCTCATTTTGTCTGGAGAGCAATCATTAGGAGAAACAAAATGGCCGCTATCCAATTAGTACACACAAAACCTGTCCTAATTACACAGGAGGACAAGTTACTTCACAACACTGAGGTAAACATCTGCCTCATCTTCCTCTCTTAATTGTCAGGGATTATGATCCTGAATCCAGTTTAATATGATCTTAAGCTGAATCTCTATAAGACTGGAGTTCATGAGTTGACAAGAAGTACAGAGAGGAGGTGGGTATGTGGCTAATGAGCACCAGCTCTTGTATGCAGTCTCCATTACCACAGCCCCACATTACCACAGTCTGTCCTGTCCATCCTCTCTGTACTTCATGTCTCCCGAAGAACTCCATTCCTACAGAGATTCAGCTGAAGATCATATCAGCTGTATTTAGGATCATAATCCCTGACAAGTAGAGCAGAGAGGAGGATGAGGCAGGTTTTGTTTGAACTAATAGGACGGCGGCCATTTTGTTTCTCCTGATGATTGCTCCCTAGACAAAACAAGCCATAATAACTAATGAAAGGTATTTGGGAATAGATTTATAATAAAGTAATATTTATGTATTTTCATTTTCTTAATTCCCGGAGAACCCCTTTAACACCTTGCCGACCTAGGACGAGAATGCTCATCCTAATATGGCGTTACTTAACGCCCTAGGACGAGCATTCTCGTTCTAGGGTTAAGGTGCTGCTGCTGCCCCGCTGCCGCAATCTGCAGCAGGGGCCCGGCTGATACTAACAGCCGGGCCTCTGCTGTATCCGCCAGCACTGGTGATTACACCGATGCCGGCGGATTAACCCCTTGTATGCCGCGGTCACGCTGACCGCGGCATACAAGGCAATTGCGGCAGCTTTTTAAAGCCATCGGGTCCCCGTGAGGCGTGGGGGGGGCCCGATGGTTGAGATGGAAGCCCCGATGCTTTGCCCAGAGGCATCAGGACTCCCAACTACGGAAGCCCAGGAGACCCAGCCACAGCGCTGGGTCTCCTAGGCAACGGTCAGCATCACACGACATACATATTAGGTATCGCTACGTCCGTAAAAACCTGCTTTATTATAATATCACATGATCCAGCCAACACCGTAAAAAATAAAAAATGTCTAAAAAAAGTCACATTTCATCACAAAAAATGTAATACCAAGTGATCAAAAAAGCGTATGCCCCCAAAAATAGTACCAATCTAATTGTCATCACATTCCGCAAAAAATGAGCCCCTACCTGAGACAATCGCCCAAAAAATAAAAAAAAAACTACAGCTCTCTGACTATGGAGACACTGAAACATGATTTTTTTTTTATTCAAAAAGGATATTATTGTGTAAAACTTAAATAAATAAAAATAAGTATACATGTTAGGTATCGCCACGTCCGTAAAAACCTGCTCTACAAAAATATAGCATGATCTCTCCCCTCAGGTGAACACTGTAAAAAATAAAAACTGTCTAAAAAAAGCCATTTTTTTGTCACATTTCATCACAAAAAATGTAATACCAAGCGATCAAAAAAGCATATGCCCCCAAAAATAGTACCAATCTAATCGTCATCTCATCCCGCAAAAAATGAGCCCCTACCTGAGACAATCGCCCAAAAAATAAAAAAATTACAGCTCTCTGACTATGGAGACACTAAAATGTGATTTTTTTTTTTGTGCTTCAAAAATTTTGTGTAAAACTTAAATAAATAAAAAAGTATACATATTAGATATTGCCGTGTCCGTAATGACCTGCTCTATAAAAATATCACACGATCTAACCCGTCAGATGAATGTTGTAAATAACAACAAATAAAAACAATGCCAAAACTGCTAGTTTTTGTTACCTTGCCTCACAAAAAGTGTAATATAGAGATACCAAAAATCATATGTACCCTAAAATAGCACTAACAAAACTGCCAACTTATTCCGTAGTTTCCAAAATGGGGTCAGTTTTTTGGAGTTTCCTACTCTAGGGGTGCATCAAATGTGACATGGCAACTTAAACTTTTTCCAGTGAAATCTGCCCTGGTGTTCCTTTCCTTCTGCGCCCTGCCGTGTGCCTGTACAGCAGTTTACGATGACAAATGGGACATTTCTGTAAACTACAGAATCAGGGTAATAATTACTGAGTTTTGTTTGGCCGTTAACCCTTGCTTTATTCTCAGAATAAAATGATTCGTATAAAAATCTGCCAAAAAAAGTGAAATTCTGAAATTTTGGCTACATTTTCCTTTAATTCTTGTGGAACACCTAAAAGGTTAATAACATTTGTAAAATCAGTTTTGAATACCTTGAGAGGTGTAGTTTCTAAAATGAGGTCATTTTTAGGTGGTTTCTATGATGGAAGCCTCACAAAGTGACTTCAAACCTGAACTGGTCCTTAAAAAGTGGGTTTTGGAAATTTTGTAAAAAATTTCAAGATTTGCTTGTAAATTTCTAAGCCTTCTAACGTCCCAAAAAAATAAAATGTAATTTTCAAAGTGATCCAAACCTGAAGTAGACACATGGGGAATGCAAAGTCATAACTATTTTTGGAGGCATTACTATGTATTTTAAAAGTAGAGAAATTGACATTTGGAAATTTACAAATTTTTCTAAATTTTTTGTAAATTTGGTATTTTTTTTTATAAATAAGAATGAAATATTTTGACTCAAATTTACCACTGTCATGAAGTACAACATGTGACGAGAAAGCAATCTCAGAATGGCCTGGATAAGTAAAAGCGTTCTAAAGTTATCACCACATAAAGTGAGACATGTCAGATTTGCTAAAAATGGCCTGGTCCTTAAGGTGAAAAATGGCTGGGTCTCTTGAGATTCAGCTCACACACAGATGTTCTGATGTTTCCCTTTAGAATTTTCCTTTATAATTCAGGATTCATAGTTTGATCAATGATGGCAAGCCATTCAGGCAGAGATTCAGCAAAACAGTCCCAAATCATGATACTTTCTTCAAACATAGCCATTTATTTAAACCTAAAAAGTTCTATCGTGGTCTTATCCATCCAAAAAACTTTGTTCCAATACCATTATGGCTAGTTAGGGTGATCTTTAGCAAACTATAGATGGGTAGCAGTGTTCTTTTTGGAGAGTAGTGGCTTTCTTTGCAATTTTAGCTGGCAAACCATTGTTGTTCATTGTCATTCTAATGGTGGATCTTTGTTAGTCAACAACTCCTAGTGAGGGTAATAATGGAGGGTAATAATGAATTATCTCCACTTGTACGTGGTCTGTCTGACTGTGGGTTGGTGGAATCCAAACTTTTAATGATACTTTTGGAGACCATTTCCAATCTGATGAGCAGCAACAACTCTTCTTCAGAGGTTCGCAGATATCTCCTTTGTTTAGCCATGATACACTTCTAAAAACATCTGTTGTGAAGATCATACATTGATAGACCCATCCCCTCATTTCAGAAACTGGGCTGCAGAGCAGTATTCCAACATAATGACCCCAAACACACATTACAGATAATCAGATAATCACTGCCTTGCTAAAGAAACTGAGGGTAAAGGTGCTGGACTGGCCAATCATGTCTCCAGATCTAAATTCTATTAAGCATATGTGGGGCATCCTCAAATGGAAGATGGAGGAGTAAAAGGTCTATAACAACCACCAGCTCAATTATGGGCATTGTAGGCTCTTCTACAATAAGGGCTCTGGTTCTGGGTTATTTAAGTGACCTGAGTGAGAAAGAGATATGCAGGAAAAAGCTTATTAGTAGAATAATAATGCTTGCTAGACTATGGTGGTTCGACACTGGTGTGCAGAATACTCCCCCAGATAAGAGAATGGAAGAATTTGATCCAGCTGGTTAAAAGATATGAACAGATCTATTATAGAACAAAGAGTTGCCCCTATGCAGGTGAAAAAATCTGGTCTCCTTGTATATAGGATTTATTTATTTTTATTTTTTTCTCTTTCCTCTTTCCTGGCGATTATATGGGTTTGGTAAATTATTTCTGAAAGTATGTTATATCGAACATGTGGAATTTTTGGTAAAATTATTTATTTTATTAATTACTGTATTAATTATTGTATTTTGATCTGTTCGATATTTAAAGGGGTTGGCCATATAGATGAGCGAGCATGCTCGTCCGAGCTTGGTGCTTGTTCGAGTATTATGGTACTCGTAAGTACTCGCTGCTCGGACGAGTATCTCGCCATGCTCGAGGAAATGGCAACTTCCGCATTGTGCATTTTTGGCGCCTATAAACTCAGCCAATCACAAGCCAGGAGACTCTGCGGTAGTTCGGTGCTACTAATCACTAGGCTATACCCTAGCCTTGTTATGCTCAAAAAATAGAAGTAGAATCAATGTGTGATGAGCACTCGTTTCACATTTGGTGGAAAATGGGACAATATGTATAAATATGGATATAGAGGTAAATCGCTTAAAGTGTATGACCGCAGCAGGACTTGCGGTATTCTGTGGTATGGAATTATACTATGGTATATAATTGTATGCTTGCAATAAGGATTCTGGTTAGTATAGTTAGATGCTTGCAATGAAAAATGGCGTTACAAAATAGCGTTGTAGCTGGTTGCAACACCAAATGACATTCCAACTAATGACATTCCAACTAATGGTATGCAGAATAAAAGTACAATATTTATTATCTTATTAGAATAGAAAACATATAAGTAGAACCAGCGCTGGTATACGCATAGAAATAAAGATTAAAAATAAAGATATAAAATAAATGTATATATAAAAGCAAGAAAGTCTCTATTTCAGCGGTGAGGCTATTCTCTATTCCAACAGTCAATGGATAAAAAGAATAAAAAGAAGATTAGTCTCTGTTGGATAGTGCCAGTGTCAGCAAGGCGTGTTATTTGTCTATTTGTGTATCAAAGTCACTTGTGACATTGGTAACATAAATACCATTGGGGGTCCCCGTCTGTTATTTGTGGAACATTCAATAGTGGAGAATACCAAAAAAGGAATTCAATACTTTACCCTCCTGTCGGGGTTTGTAGGCAAGCGTTGCGTTGTAATGATGCAGCGATACAGCCGACTCGTGGCGTCCCACGTGGGAGGTTATCCAGGCTGTTGGCGCGCTGGTTTAAATCCAGAGGAGCGCTTGTGATGCCGGGTGCTGAAAGAAGCGCTTAAAATGCTGAGTCACGTTACTGTTGATCTCGTGCTGTAGCTCTGGCTTTTAATAGTAGCTCCGGCGCTGTGGCGCTGTAGTGATTTAATAGTTCAGCCGTTCATTCAGAATTCCTTCCAATGAGGCGTCTTTTTTTGGAGTATATTAATGTGCACTGTAGTGCTATTCTGTTGTGCCGTAATTCCTCCACAGGGTATGAACCAAACGCGTTTCGGGGCGTACCTATGCCCCTTCCTCAGTGGTATATGGAGTTTTTCTTTATATGGCACATATATAGTCCTCTGAGCCCCTCCTATCTCGTTGAGGGGTTCAGAGATCTGGATTCCTGGAAAACTGGATTACTGGATTACCCTGTGGATCATATTTACAACATATACACTCCAATAAAAAAAGAAGAAAAATACAATGAAAGAATAAGGTGTACCAGATATGTACTATTGTCATACCTATGTGATAATACAGTCCTCTACTGTACTTATAGGGATTTAGAATTTTTGGTTTTTCAAAAATGTGATTGGATGAGGATGCATGTGGTGGCCGAGGATGCAAGTGATTCTTAATTTTATTTTTCGTTTCTTAATTTTGTTTTATTCCTTATTTCTCATTTGTATGGTGGGATATTTATAGTATTATTAGTTAGTAGTTAATTACCAGCACTTTGACCTCCCCTCCTTGAGAGGCCCCCATCCCCACACTCCAACCAATATTGAACATCACCTAAAAGAGAAAAAAGAGAACACATTGACACTACACTAAATAAATACTTACCCAGAGTTACCATTGCAATTGTGATGAGGAAAAGAACAAGAATACAACAACTATCACCAACACTACCAAGATATATAAATAAATATAAATATAAAAAAATAAAAATAAAAATAAAAAATAAAAATAAAAAATAAAAACAATAGAAAATAATAAATCACATGCATCCTCAGCCAGCACTTGCATCCACATTGGATATATTGAAGAAATAGAAACAGCACTCTTGCACTTCAGGCCCCTTTTTTAAGGATAAAAGAAGGAGAAAAAATGGAAATAAGCATATTTAAAGAAAAAAGAAAAAAGAAAGAAAAAATGAAGACATCACTTGCATCCTTGACTCATGGATAAGTCAAAAAATACTAAAAAATACTAAAAAATACTATAAATATCCCACCATACAAATGAGAAATAAGGAATAAAACAAAATTAAGAAACGAAAAATAAAATTAAGAATCACTTGCATCCTCGGCCACCACATGCATCCTCATCCAATCACATTTTTGAAAAACCAAAAATTCTAAATCCCTATAAGTACAGTAGAGGACTGTATTATCACATAGGTATGACAATAGTACATATCTGGTACACCTTATTCTTTCATTGTATTCTTCTTCTTTTTTTATTGGAGTGTATATGTTGTAAATATGATCCACAGGGTAATCCAGTAATCCAGTTTTCCAGGAATCCAGATCTCTGAACCCCTCAACGAGATAGGAGGGGCTCAGAGGACTATATATGTGCCATATAAAGAAAAACTCCATATACCACTGAGGAAGGGGCATAGGTACGCCCCGAAACGCGTTTGGTTCATACCCTGTGGAGGAATTACGGCACAACAGAATAGCACTACAGTGCACATTAATATACTCCAAAAAAAGACGCCTCATTGGAAGGAATTCTGAATGAACGGCTGAACTATTAAATCACTACAGCGCCACAGCGCCGGAGCTACTATTAAAAGCCAGAGCTACAGCACGAGATCAACAGTAACGTGACTCAGCATTTTAAGCGCTTCTTTCAGCACCCGGCATCACAAGCGCTCCTCTGGATTTAAACCAGCGCGCCAACAGCCTGGATAACCTCCCACGTGGGACGCCACGAGTCGGCTGTATCGCTGCATCATTACAACGCAACGCTTGCCTACAAACCCCGACAGGAGGGTAAAGTATTGAATTCCTTTTTTGGTATTCTCCACTATTGAATGTTCCACAAATAACAGACGGGGACCCCCAATGGTATTTATGTTACCAATGTCACAAGTGACTTTGATACACAAATAGACAAATAACACGCCTTGCTGACACTGGCACTATCCAACAGAGACTAATCTTCTTTTTATTCTTTTTATCCATTGACTGTTGGAATAGAGAATAGCCTCACCGCTGAAATAGAGACTTTCTTGCTTTTATATATACATTTATTTTATATCTTTATTTTTAATCTTTATTTCTATGCGTATACCAGCGCTGGTTCTACTTATATGTTTTCTATTCTAATAAGATAATAAATATTGTACTTTTATTCTGCATACCATTAGTTGGAATGTCATTAGTTGGAATGTCATTTGGTGTTGCAACCAGCTACAACGCTATTTTGTAACGCCATTTTTCATTGCAAGCATCTAACTATACTAACCAGAATCCTTATTGCAAGCATACAATTATATACCATAGTATAATTCCATACCACAGAATACCGCAAGTCCTGCTGCGGTCATACACTTTAAGCGATTTACCTCTATATCCATATTTATACATATTGTCCCATTTTCCACCAAATGTGAAACGAGTGCTCATCACACATTGATTCTACTCCTGGAATATACTAGTGACTGGCCGCGGTGCTCGGCTCAGATGCTGTCTGGATGTCATTAGGGATAGAGCTGCTGCGTTTCAGTGAGAGTGTTAAGGCCTGCATTTAGTTCTTTGTTAGGCAGGAGTGATCTCAAAAGAACCCAACAGCCCTTCTAAGGGCTACAAGACATTTTTTTTGTCTCCTGGCTGGCTGGCACTAATAGTGCAGCTATCGCAATATATAACCCTTTTTTTAATTGTTATATCTCAGTGATACAAATCCATTTCATACAGCAGTGTGGTACCATTCTGTGTGTCACAGTTCAGCTGTCCACTCACCACAAACCACAATCCGTATTTTCTGTCCAGGTGACCCATACTGTACGTCACGTCAATGAAAAAGGTCTTTTGCGCTCACTTATACAGCTGCATTACAAAAATCTCTGTACGACATTTGTCTAGGTTGCAGTCAAAATAGCCACCGTCAGCAGGGGCTGAGTTGGCTCTCTGATAGTTTCTGCACGTCACATTAAAAAAAAAAAAAAATATATATATATATATATATATATATATATATATATATATATATATAAAAATATATATATAAAAAATATATAAAAAAATAGTTTTTTGTTGTTTTATCTCAGTAATACAAATCCATTTCACACAGCTGTGTGTAACCATTCTGTGTGTCACAGTTCAGCTGTTCAGTCACCACAATCCATATTTTCTGTCCAGGTGACCCATTCTGTACGTCACGTCAGTGAAAAAGGTCTTTTGCTCTCACTTATACAGCTACATTAGAAAGATCTCTGTGCGACATTTGTCTGGGTTGCAGTCAAAATAGCCACCGTCAGCAGTGGCTGAGTTTTCTCTCTGATAGTTTCTGCACGTCACGTTAAAAAAAAAAATATATATAAAAAAAATATTTAAAAAAATATAAAAAAATAGTTTTTTTGTTTTATCTCAGTGATACAAATCCATTTCACACGGCTGTGTGGAACCATTCTGTGTGTCACAGTTCAGCTGTTCAGTCACCACAATCCGTATTTTCTGTCCAGGTGACCCATTCTGTACGTCACGTCAGTGAAAGAGGTCTTTTGCTCTCACTTATACAGCTACAATAGAAAAATCTCTGTGCGACATTTGTCTGGGTTGCAGTCAAAATAGCCACCGTCAGCAGGGGCTGAGTTTGCTCTCTGATAGTTTCTGCACGTCACGTTAAAAAAATATATAAAACAAAAATATATAAAAAAATAGTTTTTTTGTTGTTTTTATCTCAGCGATACAAATTCATTTCACACAGATGTGTGTAACCATTCTGTGTGTCACAGTTCAGCTGTTCAG
>ONZH01013803.1:0-30181 GCA_900303285.1 Rhinella marina
CTCCTTCTCCTCCTCTGCCTTAACATCACCCTCAGCCGCTAGCTGGAAGCGTCTGCAGCACTGGCGCGGGGAGACGTCAGCAGGCGGTGCTTAAGCTCATCAGCTTGGGCGACAGGAAGCACAGCGCCCCAGAGGTGAGGGACGCCATATTGCAGCAGACGGAGATGTGGCTGTCGCCGCTGCAGCTAGGACCAGGCATGGTCATGTGCGATAACGGCCGTGACCTGGTGGCGGCTCTGGAGCTTGCCGAACTCAATCACGTACCATGCCTGGCCCACGTTTTTAATCTGGTAGTCCAAAAATTTCTAAAGACTTACCCCAACCTGGCAGAGCTACTGGTGAAAGTGCGGCGCTTGTGCGCTCACTTTCGGAAGTCAACTGTAGCTGCTGCTAGCTTAAAAAAACTCCAGCAACGCCTCCATTTGCCTGAACATCGGCTGTTGTGCGACCTGCCGACTCGCTGGAATTCCACCTATTCCATGTTGGCCAGGGTGTGTGAGCAGCAGAGAGCATTGATGGAGTACCAGATTATGAATCCACGCGTGCCTCCAACTCAGCTCCCTCAGTTTGCCAACCACGAGTGGCCATGGATGGCAGACATATGCGATGTACTGCGTATCTTTGAGGAGTCCACCAAGAAGGTCAGCAGCGAGGACGCTATAGTGAGCGTAACCATCCCGCTCCTATGCATCCTTAAAGAATCGCTCATCGCAATAAGGGAGAAACGCATTGCACGCAGAGGAGACGGGGGTAGGAGGAGACGCAACGGAGCTACACAGTCAGACCACACTTTTTTCTGCTTCTCGGTGGCAGTTGCAGGAGGAGGAGGAGGATGAGGAGGAGGAGGACGACGTGGAGGTGGCTGTGGAAGAGGAGGCGGATGCTGGCGGTGAGGGTAACAGTCAGGCTGTGTGCGTCCCATTGGTTCAGCGCGGATGGGGCGGAGAGGAGGCGGAAGAGGAAGAGGAGGAAATGGCAAGTGATCCTTCTGGTGGGGGCAGTGACGTCATGCCTATTCAGAGTCTGGCACACATGGCTGACTTCATGCTGGGCTGCTTTTCCCGGGATACACGTGTTGTCCGGATAGTGGAGAACAAACTGTACTGGGTCTTCGCACTCCTGGACCCCCGGTATAAAGATAACGTCTCCTCTTTTATTCCGGTAGAGGAGAGGATGAATCGATTGCTGGAATACCAGAGGGAACTCGTGCAGAACATGATGGAGATTTTCCCACCCACCATCGCTGGCGGCAGAGAGGAGAGGGTCTCCCAGAGTCCCACAACATCGATCAGGCCCACAGCCACCAGGGGAACACTCTCCAAGGTGTTGGACACGTTCATGGCACCCCCTCGTGCAACTTCCATCACTGCGGGGCCCGCTATCAGCAGGAGGGACAAGTATCGGCGGATGTTGCGGGAGTACCTGGCAGACCGTACCCCTGTCCTCCCCGATCCCTTGGCGTCCTACACTTACTGGGTCTCCAAGTTGGACACGTGGCTGGAACTGTCCCTGTACGCCTTGGAGGTGCTTGCCTGCCCTGCCGCCAGCGTGCTATCAGAAAGGGTGTTCAGCGCAGCCGGGGGCATTATAACCGATAAGCGCAGCCGCCTGTCAACCGACAGTGCCGACAGGCTGACGCTAATCAAAATGAACAGCAAGTGGATTGACCCGGACTTTGCTTCTCCAACAGTGGAAAGCAGCCAAAAGTGAAGTGCCATCTGTATGAAGTGCCATTTCCTCCTCCACCTCCTCCTCCTTAACCGCCGTAGAATTGCTCCGTAAAAAAAAAAAAAAAAATATTTATGGCTCACCTCTTGGGCCTACAAACAATTTTTCTCATGGCTCACCTCTTGGGCCTACAAACAATTTTTAAGAGGTCTCACCTCTTTGGCCTCCACATAATTTTTAAGAGGTCTCACCTCTTGGGCCTACAAACAATTTTTCAGAGGTCTCACCTCTTGGGCCTACAAACAATTTTTCTCATGGCTCACCTCTTGGGCCTACAAACAATTTTTAAGAGGTCTCACCTCTTGGGCCTACAAACAATTTTTAAGAGGTCTCACCTCTTTGGGCCGTCCACATAATTTTTAAGAGGTCTCACCTCTTGGGCCTACAAACAATTTTTCAGAGGTCTCACCTCTTGGGCCTACAAACAATTTTTATTATGGCTCACTCTTGGGCCTTAATACAATTGTTAAGAAGTCTCACCTCTTGGGCCTACAAACAATTTTTTAAGAGGTCTCACCTCTTTGGCCTCCACATAATTTTTTAAGAGGTCTCACCTCTTGGGCCTACAAACAATTTTTCTCATGGCTCACCTCTTGGGCCTACATACAATTTTTAAGAGGTCTCACCTCTTGGGCCTACAAACAATTTTTAAGAGGTCTCACCTCTTTGGCCCTCCACATAATTTTTAAGAGGTCTCACCTCTTGGGCCTACAAACAATTTTCAGAGGTCTCACCTCTTGGGCCTACAAACAATTTTTCTCATGGCTCACCTCTTGGGCCTACAAACAATTCTTTTAAAGAGGTCTCACCTCTTGGGCCTACAAACAATTTTTAAGAGGTCTCACCTCTATGGCCTCCACATAATTTTTAAGAGGTCTCACCTCTTGGGCCTACAAACAATTTTTCAGAGGTCTCACCTCTTGGGCCTACAAACAATTTTTATTATGGCTCACCTCTTGGGCCTTAATACAATTGTTAAGAAGTCTCACCTCTTGGGCCTACAAACAATTTTTAAGAGGTCTCACCTCTTTGGCCTCCACATAATTTTTAAGAGGTCTCACCTCTTGGGCCTACAAACAATTTTTCTCATGGCTCACCTCTTGGGCCTACATACAATTTTTAAGAGGTCTCACCTCTTGGGCCTACAAACAATTTTTAAGAGGTCTCACCTCTTTGGCCTCCACATAATTTTTAAGAGGTCTCACCTCTTGGGCCTACAAACAATTTTTCAGAGGTCTCACCTCTTGGGCCTACAAACAATTTTTATTATGGCTCACCTCTTGGGCCTTAATACAATTGTTAAGAGGTCTCACCTCTTGGGCCTACAAACAATTTTTAAGAGGTCTCACCTCTTTGGCCTCCACATAATTTTTAAGAGGTCTCACCTCTTGGGCCTACAAACAATTTTTCTCATGGCTCACCTCTTGGGCCTACAAACAATTTTTAAGAGGTCTCACCTCTTGGGCCTACAAACAATTTTTATTATGGCTCACCTCTTGGGCCTTAATACAATTGTTAAGAGGTCTCACCTCTTGGGCCTACAAACAATTTTTATTATGGCTCACCTCTTGGGCCTTAATACAATTGTTAAGAGGTATCACCTCTTGGGCCTACAAACAATTTTTAAGAGGTCTCACCTCTTTGGCCTCCACATAATTTTTAAGAGGTCTCACCTCTTGGGCCTACAAACAATTTTTAAGAGGTCTCACCTCTTGGGCCTACAAACAATTTTTATTATGGCTCACCTCTTGGGCCTTAATACAATTTTTAAGAGGTCTCACCTCTTTGGCCTCCACTTAATTTTTTCGAGGGCTCACCTCTTGGGCCTCCATATAATTTTTCGAGGGCTCACCTCAAGCTAACTTTGCGCACTCATTAAAATATTTTCACAACAAGGACCTAAGAGCCCTCGATGGGAGAGCTTTGTGTGGGGGCCTGTTATAGGGAAGAGATGCGGCCCTGCGGGCTCTAGCCTGCCTTCTCCATGAGCCTCTGGCCAGCCCACGGCCTCTTCCTGCCTTTTGCGGTCCTACGCATCCCTCAACATCCCCACTGCTTTACCTGCTAGACATGACACTGGGCCAGGTCGGGTCACTGACTTCGTCATACTCAACCACCTCCTCTTACACTGCCTCACTTTGCTCCAACAGCCTCCCTTGCTGGCAACTGTGTCTCATCATCGTCCCTAATCATTTTACACTTTAGTGCCCGTTCCACACCACCATCAGCTAGGTCTCACCTCTTGGGCCTCCACAAAATTTTTAAGAGGTCTCACCTCTTGGGCCTCCACATAATTTTTAAGAGGTCTCACCTCTTGGGCCTCCACATAATTTTTAAGAGGTCTCACCTCTTGGGCCTCCACATAATTTTTAAGAGGTCTCACCTCTTGGGCCTCCACATAATTTTTAAGAGGTCTCACCTCAAGCTAACTTTGCACACTCATTAAAATATTTTCACAACAAGGACCTAAGAGCCCTCGATGGGAGAGCTTTGTGTGGGGGCCTGTTATAGGGAAGAGATGCGGCCCTGCGGGCTCTAGCCTGCCTTCTCCATGAGCCTCTGGCCAGCCCACGACCTCTTCCTGCCTTTTGCGGGCCTACGCATCCCTCAACATCCCCACTGCTTTACCTGCTAGACATGACACTGGCCCAGGTCGGGTCACTGACTTCGTCATACTCAACCACCTCATCTTACACTGCCTCACTTTGCTCCAACAGCCTCCCTTGCTAGCAACTGTGTCTCATCATCGTCCCTAATCATTTTACACTTTAGTGCCCGTTCCACACCACCATCAGCTAGAGATGGAGCTTGCTCCAGTGTTTGGGCATCAGAACAAACAAAATCCTCAGATAGCTCCTGCGATTCTTGCATGGGTGGGAACACTGGGTTGATAACATTGGGCAGGGTGGGAGGAAGGAGGGTCAGAGTGAGGTCCCTGCAGTTTCTGCAGGCTATCGACGAGACTGGACTTTGTGGACTTGACTGGGTGGTGGACAGATTTAACAAATCTAGAAGGAGTAGGAGGGGTTTGCTGAGCTGTCTGTAAGGGTTGCGGAAATCCAGACAGAACCAAGGCCCAAAACTTGGGTGGGGGTAGCAGGTTTGCCCGTCCCCGCCTCCACAACATTCACCCAGTGTGCTGTCAGGGAGATGTAGCATCCCCGGCCTCAAACCAAAGTGTTGGTGGTCAAATGGCCTTTTGCAGTAACCGTGTTACTCGGGCGTGGATGATGTTTTGGGACATGTGCCTGGGCAAGGCAGGGATGGCACAGAGGGAAAAATAGTGATGGCTTGATTGCTTTCCCCCTTGCCTATGCCATCTGTGGTTGTCATAGGCAACGTGATTTTAAGGGGTGCAGAATTTTATCTTCTTTTTTGTCTAGTTAGGCTTGGGGTCCATGGCAATGTAGAGGAAAGAAGGTTTCCTTGTATGGTCTCACTTTACAGAGAGGTTATATTGTCTTTGGAGTGTATTGTTGAGAGGATGTGATAGTGGCGTAATAGTGCGACTTGGGCGCGTTATATGCACCCAGACATGCTTCCCCTGCTGTCCCAGTTGCATTCCAGCAGTGTTGGCATCCTTTTCTGAGGTTTCAGGGTGGACTTGGTGACCTCCAAGTGGTCGAATTGAGATTTCCAAGTGGCGAGCTTTTTTTTCCCATAGACTTTAATGGGATTCGATATTCGGTCAAATAGTCGAATATCGCGGTCTATTCGAATCGAATTTCGAACTTTCGAATATTTCACTACTCGCTCATTTCTACTAATAATGAACCAAATGGTAGCAGAATACATTTAACATGATATGATTTTATTCAATCAGGACCAGAGGGAATTACTTTTTACTGCACTCTGCACACTGGTATACACACACTACACACACTTCATGCAAACACTCTGCAAACATGGATACATACACATACAGACGCACACACTGGATACACTTCACAAACTTACTTAAACTCTCTAAATATACCCATTATTGTCTACACTTAACACATTGGAACACAATGGACACAGAACCACCAAGTAGGGTAAAGGAGTGTTATATATAAAAGGCTATGTATTAGCTATGTGGGACGAGTTACGCAGGGGAAGCTTCTAAGAATCAGCAGTCTCCATCTTTCTCCACCTGCCTTATCTGGAGCACGTCAGAACTTGGGGCATGATTTTTTTTTTATTATTTGTGGAGGTCCTGTAATGTTTGCCCTAGTCAGCTATTTGATGGCAACACACTCGTGTTCTGTAATACGTTTACTGTAATTTACTTGACTTTTGTGTTTTATCTAGTACAACACAACAACATGTGTGTTTCCAGCTAGAGTCTGGGCACCTACTGCTGCATTTAGGGATAGGGTCTGCTCCTTGACCAAATATCACTTGCTTTTAGTGCTTTTAGTGCAGGAGAATCTAAGCTTACACCTTTGACAACTATACTCTATTAGCAGTCACTCAGATCGGGTGTGGAACAGCTAAAATCAAATTTTAAAGAGACAATTTTCTTAAATAAATTGTACAACCACACAATTAAAGTGGGATGGTGCCCTATGTCAGTGCCTTCTTTCAGATATCCTTTGTTCTGGACCTATTGTCAGCTGCCAGAGGGAGATGGAGACTAATTCTGTCCAGAGTCAAAACCCAACAGAACAGATTAGGAGCAGCTCTAAAAGAGATACATGGAAGTAAACAATGAAAAGGGTTTTTTTGTTTGTTTGTTTTTAATCCAGAGACACTGATTAATATTACTAGTCCTTAATTTGATTAATTTCAGGACTTGATATGAAAATAATTTATGTGATAGCCCCTTTAGGTTACAACCACATAGTTAGGTTTCTGCATGCAGTTTTTGAAGCAAATATCAGGAGTAAATAAAAAAAAAAGAGCAGAAATCATATCTGTCCTGTTTACGTTATCTCCTTTTATGATCCCTTCCCAATATTGATTTCCACAACTGCATACAGAAACCTGACAGTGTGGCCATAACCTTAAAGAGAATCTGACACCAGGAAATTCACTGTTAAACCAGGCACAATACCTTGTAGAACTAGTTCATCTGATTGTAATACCTTTCACTTAGTAATAAGTTGCTTTGTTCTGGAGAACGACCAGAATTTTTTTTAAACTTCAGATTAGTCAGAATCAGAAGCTCTTGGGAAAAAAATGGGAAATTTTGATTCTAAGGAAGGAGAGAGGGAAAGAGAGAGAGAGAGAAAGATAGAGAGAGAGCTGACACAAAACAAATTCTAACAAATTTGCTCATCTCTAGTACTGTTAACTGTAAATGAGAAGTTAAGTGTACAGAGAGCATGGGAAAGCAGCTTCTCTTGCATCCTCTTCCATCCCCTCCTTCTCCTTCTAGACTCTCAGGGTCAGGCAAAAGGAAATGAGAGGGGTGGGCTGGTAGAGGAAGCAGGAGGAACAAGAGTGCACAGAGTGGCTTGGGTCTACCTTTGTTGAACGTAACTGCTCATAGATTACTTTTTCTCCAGAATGAGGCAACAGATCACTGTGAAGTGAAAGGTATCATTACATTCTGCTGAGCTAGCCCTACAAGCTGCTGTGCTTTAATTAACTGAATTTCCTGATAGCAGATTTTCCTTAACTAAGGTTCTTCCGAAATTTTAGGAAGAAGTAAGAAGAAATCAAATGCATTACTGGCTGACACAAGAAGAAAACATGGCGCACAGTGATAGAGTAATTAAACACAACTTCACTTGGATTTGTAAGCAAATATATGGTAGATCATTTAAAGTAGTTTTTTATTTATTTTATTTTTAAATGTGAAACACTGTGTAATAGAAAGTATAGACTCAGTCATGAATGTAAGACGGAACATATGCTAAGGAAAATCATTTACTAAGAAGTAGGGACAAGGGTCTAATCAGGTTCTCTGCTGATATCAGCTAATTTGATCATTTTTCATGCTTCATTCAATCTTTTCTAAGGTTATTTTGAAGATTAACTTTTCCCACGGGAAGAATTCCAGGGTTTTTATGACAGGATTTGCTGATAAAATGATATCTATTAAGGGCTACAGGCATCACTATCTCTAATAAGGAAGAAGTGATGGATACAGAAATAATTAAAACTCTAGGCAGCTTTGTTGTTTAAGTCTCTATTTATTTCTGTACTTTTGCCAACTGTCAATAAAGCTTGCCATTTGATCTACAGTTGGGAATGAAAAGTTAATTTACATAAAAGTAAGCACTTTTTAGATCTCATTGAACTAGGTTAGAATGCGGTGTGAGGATGAAGTATTATACAACAGATATATTAAAAGGTTGGCACTTGCGATGCGTCTCAAATACCAACATGGATTTTTAGGAAATTGAATTGCAAATAAATTAATTTTATTTATAAACTACTATTAGCAAAGCATTTAAATTATGTAATTGCTTTTTAAAGATTTAATGAGATTATGAAAATAACACAAAAGGGTTTGACAGTAATCTAAAGGGCTATTCCAGTTCTTTGAAGTTATCTCCTATCCTAGCTGTAAGACCTTTACTGGTCACAAGAACAGGGGCCCCAAACCCCATCTCAGAGAGGACTGTTCAATCAATCATCTGAAAATGGAAGGAGTAAGCCACAACTGCAAACCTACAAGGACATGGCTATCCTCCTAAACTGACAGCCCAGGCAAGGAGAACACTAATTAGAGCAGCAGCCAAGAGGCCCATAGTAACTCTGAAGGAGCTACAGAGATCCACAGCTCAGGTGAAGAATATGTCAACAGGAAAACTATTAGTTGTGTACTCCACAAATCGGGCCTTCATGGAAGTGGCAAGAAGGCATTTTTGAAGGCAAGCCATAAGAAGTTCTGATTGCAGTTTGTCACAAGCCATGTAGGAGCCACAGCAAACATGTGGAAAAAAGTGTTCTGGTTAGATAAGACCAAAGAAGAATTTTACAAAATAATATCAGTGGCAGAAAGCTATCACCCTGAACACACAATCCCCATTGTGAAAAATGATGGTGGCAGCATCATGTTTTCAGGATGCTTTTCTTCAGCAGGGACAGGTAAGCTTGTCAGAGTTGATGTGAAGATGGATGGAGCTAAATACAGGGAAATCCAGGAGGAAAATACTTGAGACTGAGGCAGATTTTTACCTAAACATACATACGTAAGACAACGACCCTACACATATAGCTAGAGCTACAATGGGGGTTTAGATGAAAACATATCCATGTGTTAAAATGGCCCAGTCAAAGTCTAAAGAACTAAATCTCATTGAGAATCTTTGTTCACAGATGCTCTCCATCCAATATGACTGAGTTTCAGCTATTTTGCAAAGGAGAATGGACACAAGTTTCAGCCTCTAGATGTGCAAAGTTGGTAGAGACATACCTCAAAAAACCTGTAGCCGTAATTGCAGAGAAGGATGGTCCTACAAGGTATTGACTTGGGAATCTGAATATAAATGCACACCAAACTTTTTAAATTTTTATTTATAAATATGTTGAAAACCATGGATCATTTTCTTTTCATTTCACATACTTGCTACTTTGTGTTGTTCCACCTGCTGGTTATGTTGTCAGGATTTCCTTAGTTTACAGCAGCTGATATAATTAGCATCCATCCATCAGGACTTACCACAGGTATTCAATCTGTGGGATATTCCCAAATCCTGACTGGCAGTTGGGTCCTGAGCACTGGAGTTGAGAACCACTGGTTTATCACATAAAATCCCAATAAAATACATTTAAGTTTGTGGATGTAACATGAAAGAAGGCACTATACATTTAAAGGTTCACAGAACAGGATTACCTTCAATTTAAACTACCCCCCAGACCTATAAGGCAGTAAATGACTGACACAATGCTGACATTTCTCCAAAATGTCCTATAGAGGTAAATGGAGAGGTGGCACTGCACTCTCGATTTACTTCTATGGGAATTCTGGAAATAGCCGAGAGCGCTCTCTCAGCACTTTTGGGAACTCCCATAGAAGTCTATGGAGAGCAAGCAATGCATGTGTCATGTGATCTTCTTTGCTTTGGGGGCCCCATTCTAGTGATAGGTGCGGGTCCCTCTGGAACTCCTATAGAGATCAATGGAGAAGTGGCTTTGCTTGAGTAGTCCATTCACTTTTAGTGGAAGTTCTGAAAATAGCTGAGTGCACTCACTTGGTTCTTTTCGGAACTCTCTTAGAAGTGAATGGAGAGCATGCTGCATATCTATTATTTTTTGGCCCTGTTCTAGAGATAGAAATATGCCACCAATGAGTGACCAACACTAGAGATGAGCAAAGTTTTCCAAAATTTGATTTTGCTGCTTCATCAAATTTCGTTAAGAAATTTAATTTGCTACCAATTACTTCCTTTTTTTTTTCTTTTAAATATCTTTTTATTAAGGTATTCAAATAAGATAATACAACAATTGAATAAATCTCAACTAGAGTGCAAAAAAGAATTGTTATAACGTTGTATTGTCATGAAGCATTATATAGAGAAACATGAGATTGATCGTATTGCATAAGATAGTGTACACTCCATTATCTGAGAATAAGTATCAGTAATACCAACTTTTTTTTTTTACTTAAGTTAAGAAAGGAAGGGGAGGAAAGGTAGGGGAAAAAATGAGGATATAGGAAGGGGGGTAAGTGAAACAACAGAAGGAAAATAAATTAGCATATTATATATACTGTCACGACTCCAGCTTAGATGATGTAGAAGGTATCTCTCAGATGCTGCTGAGAGGTTACTGAGAGACAGCCAGCCGCCCGTGTAGTTTACATGACATATCCACAATCAACTCAAGATTAAAACAAGATGTAATGACCCATCATGTGTGTTCCGCTGGAGGAGCATGTACTTCTCCTATTTCTAATTGTGTGATCCATCATCCCATGTGTATATTTGCCGTCAACCATGGCTGCCAGGTCTTAACATATTTCTGATGATCTCGGAGTTCCCAATAAGAAAGCTCTTCCAAGCGAGCCACATCATGAACCTTTTGCAACCATTGCTTAATAGAAGGGGCCTCTGTCTCTTTCCACTTTTGTGCAATTAGCAACCTCGCGCATGCCAGCATTGGTCTAACCAAATTCCTTTTCTCTACTGGGATATCATCCGATAATAGGGAAAGCAGAGCAGTTGATGGTGTGCAAGAAAGTGCCGTGTTGCTTAAATCACATATACCCCCAATGAGCGAGAAGATACCTTTCCAGAATCCCTCTATCTTGGGACAAGCCCACCATATGTGTAGGAAATTCCCTTTGTGGATTTGGCATCTCCAGCATCTATCTGATGTGGTACTATACATTTTCTGTAATTTGTCAGGGGTAAGGTACCACCTGGAAATTAGTTTATATGCATTTTCTTGTACAGTCACACATCTGGATGTTTGCCTGGGAGCACGTAATATGCCCTTTAATTCTCGTTCATTAAATTTTTGGTCAAGATCTCTTTCCCACTCCTTGATAAAGTACAAAGAAACTGAGCTCTCTAGCTCCAGTAAATTCTTACTTATTTTAGATATTAGTTTGGTAGGTGGTTTAATCTGGCTTAATAGCTGTTCAAACCACGTGGGGTCTGGTGAGGGTCTCTGGGACATAACAACCGTTTTTATAGCAGATTTAATATGTTCATAATGCAGAACATTAAGCCGGGATGTTTGTAATTTGACTTCCATTTCCTTTTGACTCAGAGGCTCTCCGTCATCATTTAGTAGTATTTCCACCTTTTTATTGCAGTTCAGTACTTGGGATGGTAGTGAGTTATGTCTTGCTACTTCTGCGGTAAAACAATCTCTTATTTCTATGAGAGGGGATGGATATTGTGTGCACAGCTTATGAGTTTTCTCCTCTCTCCACACCAGAGAAGTAGCATATAGTAAAGTGCCTGCTGGAATGAGTTTTTTCCATTGTTTACAGTCACCAAACACTATCATTCTTAAAGGGCATTGTGCCAAATGCTTTTCTAAATCTATCCAAAGTTTATGTGGGCCTCCTCTGATCCATTCCACCACTCTCATCAGATGAACTGCCCTATAAAACCTCAATATGGAAGGAAAGCCGATTCCTCCACGGGTGAAAGGCAGCTCCAGCAACTTATGTGAAATCCTAGGCTTCTTTCCTCCCCATATGTATGAGGAGCAAATTCTGCTCATCTGAGTGAAGAAGCTTTTGGGTAATCGAATAGGGAGTACTTGGAGCAGATAAGTTATTTTTGGCATTATAAGGGAATTGTATATATTCCTCCTACCAAGCCATGAGATGAAAGACGGCGACCAGGAGTTTAGGATTTCTGGAATCTTTTTTATTAGTGGTAGATAGTTTTGGTTATATAGTTGTTTCGGATCTGCCGTAATGTTAACTCCTAAGTATTTGATAGATTTTGTGGTCCATGTGAAGGGTAAACTCCTCTTTAGATCCTCCAGGGTATGTTGGGGTATATTGAAACCGAGGGCTTGCGATTTTAGGGGATTAATTTTATGGTTAGAGATATAGCCGAACGAGTCAAATATTTGCAGGATGGCAGGAAGCGCTACCTTTGGATTAGAAACCAAAACTAATAAATCATCCGCATATGCCGCTTGTTTAATGTCCATATTATTGCTTATGAGTCCTCTGATATCTCTTGACTGTCTTATCTTTTGTAGCAAGGGTTCTAGCGTCAAAATAAATAAGATTGGCGATAACGGGCATCCCTGCCTTGTGCCGTTATTAATTTTAACCGCCGAGGAAAGGGTATCATTAACCCTTATATAGGCGCTCGGGGCTTTGTACATGGAAAAGACTGCATCTATAAAATGGGCTGGAAAGCCAAATGTGGCAAGCGTGCTTCGTACAAATGGCCACGCCACCCTGTCAAAGGCCTTCTCTGCGTCAGTCCCCAGCAGCACCAAAGGTCTCTTTTTTAAATTGGTCAAGCTAATGGCATTAAGCACCTTGTAAGTATTATCCCTACCTTCCCTACCCGGGATAAACCCCGTTTGGTCAGGGTGTATCAAATCATTTAGGAGAGGTTTTATTCTAGCTGTTAAAATATTTGCGAATAGTTTAATATCTACATTTAGTAGCGAGATCGGGCGATAGCTGGAACAAGAGGTAGGGTCCTTATCAGCTTTATGTATTAACGTTATGTGTGCCGCTAGGGACTGAGGCAGAAACGGCACGCCAGACATGGATGAATTAAATGATCTCAACAAATGAGGGGTCAAAATGCTACCAAAGGTGTTATAATATGACAAAGGGAGACCATCTGGTCCAGGGGCCTTCCCCCTAGCCATAGACTTCAAGGCTATTGTAAATTCCTGCAATGTAATAGGTTCACATAGTTTAAGTGCCTGCTCTGGGGAGATCGAAGGGAGATTTAAATCTGCTAGAAAGGTTTTAGTCATCTGTTCCTTCCTTGTTTTAACTGTATCTGAGTCCATCTCACTAATGTTATAGAGAGATGTGTAATACTCCTGGAAAGCCTTAGCAATCCTTTCATCGTCCATTCTCAGTGAACCGTCACTCATTTTAATCGCAGCTATTCTGGACTTTCTTTTACGCTGTTTAATCATTGCTATCATAAACTTGGAGGGTTTATTTCCGTGTGCGAAAAATTTCTGTCTCAGTGATAGGTAATATTTAGCTGATTGTAAATTCAAAGCATTTTTCAGTTCTTCTCTTTTGGCTGTTAATTCAGTCAGGAGGTGATCTGCCAAGGACCTTTTGTGACATTTTTCTAAATCTGCTATTTTGGAGTAAAGAGTGGCCATCTTTTCTTTTCTGATCTTATTTAAATAAGACGTGACTGAGATAAAGACCCCCCTGATAACAGACTTGTGTGATTCCCACAGAAGATGCGGGTTTATATTATCTTTCCCATTTAATAGGAAAAACTCTTCTAAGCTGCTTACTATTTTCTTTTTGACATCAGGGCTATCTAGAATAGTTTCATTCAGCTTCCAAGACGCCTTTTTGGGTGGAGGGTTTAATGATGCAAGAGACATAAAAACCGGGAAATGATCTGAGTGGATCATTGTGCCTATTTGAACTTCTGTGCATTTCTGAATCAGTGACGCTGGGGCAAAGATGTAATCAAGTCTGTGATAAGATGAGTGTGGGGCAGAGTAGTGTGTGTAGTCACGTACGCTAGGATTAAAGGAACGCCAAACGTCCGCTAAGGAGCTCTGCCTCATCAATTTCTTTATGGCTGCCAAAGTACTGTAAGGAACTGCCGATCTGCCCGTGGAGGAGTCTAACTTAGGGTCCAGAGAGATATTGAGATCTCCTGCTAATATAGTAAGTCCTTCTCTGAATTCCTCTAATTCCTGCATTACTTTTCTGAACCAGGGTTTATGAGCTGTGTTAGGGGCGTAAAGGTTAGCAAAGGTATACATCTGAGATTGAATAGAACCTTTTATGAGTATAAACCTACCATTCTCATCAGTCTTAATATCTTTTAACACAAAGTCTACGTGTTTGTGTATACCAATACTAACTCCCAGTTTGTTGGAAAAGGCAGATGTGCTATGGTACCATGTGTCAAATGGTGAGCGGGATAAATCAGGGGTTTTACCGTGCTTGAAATGTGTTTCTTGTATAAACACTATTTGTGTTCTTTCTTTGTGAAAATGTCTGAGGATTTGACTTCTCTTGGGTGGAGACTGAAACCCTCTGACATTGTAAGTCACTGTACGTAAATCAGCCATACTGACATGTGGTGTGGAGTGGATGTAGTGCTAAAAACCTACCCTGCCTTAGCAGAGTGCAAATTAGGCCTCGGATTGACGGGCTGGCTTGGCTGTCTTCCAAATCACGGCTAGAGTCGTTGTAGTAGTAATTTGAGGGGTAGTGGTAAACTTCAAAACTGTAAAAACAGAAAACATAACTGAGAACATAGCAATACAAGCTATCAACCTCCGATTGGGACATGGAACAAGGAGATCCGCTCTCTCCTAGGGTAACCTGTTTAGGTTAATACACCACACCGCGGGTGTATAAGGAGGAATTTTATAACTAACAAACAGAACTAGTACAAGTACTCATATAGTGACCAAGGTACGCATACTTAAGGCAACAAATAAAAACCTTGTAACACTGTCAGAATGTGAACTTATTAAGCAGAGATAAATCAGAATGAGAAACATTCTCCGATCCCCTCTCCGTCTCCAGACCACTCCATGAACCACCCATCATCAGTAACCCAACCAAGGAGTTATTTGCCTGAAAGGAAAAAATATCAATAAATGTTAGGTGTCGGGTGGTCTGAGCCAAGAGAAAGGGATCTAAACAACAAAGGACTGTAACCTAATAATAAATGTAATGAGAATTGCAGAGACTGCTCTGGTAGCTATATCTCTTAACGCCCAGATGGTAGGCTATCAGTCCCCTTCTGGGAGGATCCTGCGTGGGGTCATTTTCCCAGACTTTTTCTTGGTTCGTTGCGGTTTGCCGTGAGAAACCAACTCCCATGGCGTTGGAGGGGTTATCTCAGACGGAATGAGGATATTATTTGCAATGGACCAGTCCGGAATGTCCAAATCTTCAATTTCCAGAATTGCGTATATCTCAGGAAGATCTTTGTGCGATCTGAGGACAAGTTTTTTATCCTTCCAGGATATCATCATGCCAAACGGAAAGAGCCATCTGAACACGATTTTTTTGTATCGTAAATAATCTGACAAAGGTTTAAGGATACGTCGCTTATTCAATGTAGATGGGGCCAAGTCCTGAAATAGCAGAATATTAGAACCTTCGTATTCAATTTTATCTTGTTCTCTTGCTTTTTTCATCACCGTCTCCTTTTGGGTGAAATTCAGGAACTTGCATATTATATCTCTAGGTGGGTCTGTGGGTTTCGGCTTTGGGCGTAAGGCTCTATGAGCTCTCTCTAATACTATTGGATCAGTATTCTCAGCTCCCAGAAGTTGTGTGCAAATTTCCATTATAGCTTTGGGGACCGCTTCAGGTGCCACTGACTCTGGGACTCCTCTGATGCGTACATTGTTCCTGCGTCCCCTATTCTCTTGATCTTCAATATGATCGTATAGCAAGTTGATGTGCTGTTGATAATTGTACAAAGCTTCAGTGTTCTTTTTGGTATAGTCAATGATGTCAGTTTGTGTAGCTTCTAGAGCTTCAACCCTATGACCCACTTGTCTCATCTCCCGTTTAATCTCCGAAAGGTCCTCCAGGACCGGGTTTAATGCTTTGGTGAGGGCTTGTGAAATAAAAGACCTAGAAATAGGAAGATCAGCAGAGGATACCGTTCCTTCCTCCATATCAGATTCCTTGTCTGAGTGACCCAAAGAGTTGCGGTATGCTCTTGATGGGGTCATCGTTGTTGGAGCTGCCTGCGTTTTCTTCATCACGAACTTGTTTAAGTCCGTTTGTGACAAGGAAGATTGTTGATTTTGTTTCTGAGGATCTGGAAGTGATCCCTTGTATTTGCCAATCTTCACCATATGCTCGGTGGACTAGGTCCCTTAAGAAATATTGTTCCCTGTTACATGCGACTCGGTCACTAATATTTTGGTATTACCACATTTCAAGTGCTAGTGTTTGCATTGGACATTAGATGTTTGTTTCATCTTAAGGTAGGTAACCCTAATCAGTTGTTGATGCAGCAACTTTAATTCTCTGGGTCTCATGCGGAGGTAAACCTCTGCTAGGAAGAGAGTAACTTAATCAGCCTCTAATCTTGTGGCCCGGTGCCTCTCTTGGATACTCTGATGACCCGATGCTGGTCACTTTCTGGTCAGTATCTCCCCCCTCCTCTTTACCTCTGTGCAGTGCCTTAAGCAGGCTTGTCGGCAGATTAGCTGTGGGTAACGGGGGTTTCTCCGGCCTCGGTGGTTCTTCAGTGCCAGCTATCCGAGTCCCTTAGCTTCCGGAGGGCCGTGCGTCCAAGATGGCTCCTGAGGCCCAAAAACTCGGTCCGCCTCGTGTGGCTATATTCTGGCCCAAAGTTCTTCTGACCAGGGGGTGTTAACGACCCCAACCTTGATGGAGATTACATATGAATCGGCCCCTACCGCAGATATCTCGGTGCTTGCGCCGCGCCACCGCGCGTCAGTTGGCCGTAAATTCAGACCGCGGCTTCAGGGCCTTGTGTAGGCCTCAACTGTAACTTTGCCGCAATGCTGCTCCGAACGAAGATCTTGGTATCTGGTAGTTCTCTGAAGTCTTCTCATCCAGTTTTGATGATTTGTTAGCCTCTTACGGTTGTTAAAGGCTAAGATTGAGGAGGATTTTCTTGTGTGCCCACAGAGCTAAGGGAATCAGCGTCCGCTCAGCTTGCTGGTTAGCCACGCCCCCCCGCTACCAATTACTTCCTAAACGAATAGCATTCCATTGTATGGAGTGGGTGCAATGAGGGGAATGGCGATGACGCCACCGCATCATTTAACCCCTCAGATACAACGTTCACCATTCATTACGGCATCTGAGAGTCACACTCAGGTGGTTAATCAGGGCTTAAAACAAAATAATATATACACTCACCTCATCCATTTGAGGTGAGTATGTTTTTGTTTCAACTTTGTGAACTTTTACGTCTGCCAGTGGATGACACTGGACAATAAATCTTGCACAAACAGTGCAGTCTAAGTTTACATCCCCTTATTAGTTGACTTAATTTCCTCCAGAAATATGCACAAAAATGTTTCCAAATTTTTGCCTTACATTTTTTTTCATTACATGTTCCTCTCTGGTAGCACCCTCTGCTGTCAATACTTCTGGTCCACGTTCTCCTGCATTTAGTGGAGGACTAACTTACTGTACATACAGTGCCTTGCGAAAGTATTCGGCCGCCTGGAACTTTTCAACCTTTTGCCACATTTCAGCCTTCAAACAAAAAGATATAACATTTTAAATTTTTGGTGAAGAATCAACAACAAGTGGGTCACAATTGTGAAGTGGAACGAAATTTAAACTTTTTTTCTCAGCAAAAGGTGGCGCAACAAAGTATTAATGCAAGGGGGCTGAATAATTTTGCACGCCCCACTTTTCAGTTTTATTATTACAAAAAAAGTTTAAATGATTCAATAAATTTCGTTCCACTTCACAATTGTGACCCACTTGTTGTTGATTCTTCACCAAAAATTTAAAATGTTACATCTTTTTGTTTGAAGGCTGAAATGTGGCAAAAGGTTGAAAAGTTCCAGGGGGCCCGAATACTTTCGCAAGGCACTGTATGTACTGAATAGTTTACCTGCTCCTTTCCTCCTCTCAGTGCTGGTATAGTGATCTCTTAGAGAATTGACCAAGACACCAGTCCATAATATAATTATACCTCTCTAGATAGGGGAAAAGGAATTTTTTTTGGGAGCTATAGTCTGTTTCCTATGCAGGGGGGAAGGGGTCCACACGAACTAATTGCATTGCATTGCTGGGAAATTTAGGTGCTTGATTGTGCATGTGACAAACTGTTGCTCTTTCACAGAAAAGGACGGTTGCTTCTCCAAATGGGCACCTAACACTAACAGAACTGACTTTCCTGGGCCTAACCTAAGTCTATAATGTTCAGGTCAGTATAGGAACCAATCACTGTAAAGTAAGGCGCTAAAACAAAATAACAATGGCTTAATAAGTATCCCAATTTTTTAAAAAAAAACAAAACATGGAGGAAGGAATTCACTGATTATCAATAGAAACAGATGGTGGGAAATAAATATACAAAAATACACAGTAGGCATAAAATTAACATTGTGTATGAAATAAAGCCTTAGTGCTGATATGGTGAATCAGAAAACTCTGTGACATGTATACTACCAAACTTTGCTTTATTCAGCTGGCAGACACAGAACATGTATGCACTACAACTATAGGTATATATAGGTGCACCAATGCACTGAAGTCCCCTGTGGTTGAACTCTGTCTGCAGTGCTGAACTGTCTGCAGTGGTGAACAACTGAGGTATATCTATGTTTAGGCATGGGATTCAGCCAGTTCTCTCAGGTTCTCCAGATCCGGTTGTTAAAATTATAGATCCGCCTGGCAGCTGGAGATGATCCCTTGCATTCCATACTTTAGCTCCTTAGGCTTTTTAAAAGTTGGATGGTATGTGTGTGTAGTGTATATGTGGTGTATTTATGTACGTGTACCATGTATATGGTGTATTTATGTGTATGTGTGTTGCATATATGTGATGTATATGTAAACATGTGTCATGATGCCGCATGTCCACCATTGAGTAGGGAACCTGTTGTTAAAAATTTGAATCCCACCCCTGTCTACATCACAACCTTACACCCGTTTGTTTATTACTGGGTAGTTCTGTATCCAGCCCTCAATAAATGTTAGTCACATGGTAACGTCAATCCTCCTTTGTTAGAACCTGATGCCCCACTTGCGAAATCACCACCCTAATACTGTCCTTCACTAATACTGTTTCTTCACTAACTGTGAATCATCAGGAGCTAACTCCTACAGTGGTTGCTAACTACAGAGCTGAGAATCATCGTGTTCTATGTCTCTCCAGTTGGACATAGCACAGTTTTATGGTGTACATGTGTTTTCTGGTTTATCATACCAGTACAACCGTTTTTTTTAATACACAAGGTTCATTTTATTCCCATTGTGTATTTTTATATATTTATTTCCCAGCATCTGTTTCTGTTGATAATCACTGAAGGAATCCCTCCCTTCATTCATTTTTTAAATTGAGATACTTAATAAAGCATTGTAATTTTGCGCCTTACTTTACAGTCCTATTCTACAGACTGTGAATTGCGGTATAGGAGATGAGTAGATGCGTGGGGAGTGCTTAATCTAAAAAGAGCTACCCCCAAACACACAGCAAGGAAATTTAGACTAACACATCCAAAGTTGGAAGATGGGCCTGGCACACATTTAGTCAAAAATGTGCACAAAGAGCTTCCATTTTTAATATATAGTAGGTATAGTACCAATGTAATCTAGAATAATCTCCAATCCCTAGTTCTTTTGTTTGCATGTACGGTATAACAGTGTGTTGCCATATGCACTTTGTTTGCTGTCGGTATGTTACCTCTATGGATGGGCACCTATGACTTTGGATCTGAAATGTTCTTGCATTTTGCAAACATAATAATTTTTAAACCCATGTATCACAGAAATTCCTGACAAAGACCAGCTGAAAAAATAATTTTTAAACTAAAATGAGTAAAGTGCAATAATACAAAATGCCCTAAAGGTGTCCATAGCCTTTACAGTATACCTAAACTACCTATTGTACATGTAATAAAAATTATATTTGTAATAGACCGGTGTAAGGATTGCAAACATGAACTTTAGATACCTGTTTTGCTAGGAAAAGTTAAAAAAAAATATTTAAAGAATATTACAAATAGGCTTTTTATCACACATATAACATGTTTTAATAAGGTTAAAGTGAAAGTTTAGGTAGACTTTAAATTCTGTTTATTTTCCTTTATGAGAATGGAAGCATATTTCTAATGCTAATCATTCTCACTGTATTTTATTATGCATCAAAAAGTAACATACGGTAAGACCTAGCAGGATGCTTATTCTATGCGTCTTTTTTTTAAAGAGGTTAACAATATGTGATGTCATGTGGGAATATGAGATTGAACCTTGGCACAGAAATCTACTCCTGAACTAAAGCTGAACATAAATGTTTAAATATTAATGTTTTCCTTTCAATAACTACAAGATTCATATAAAAATGTTTTACTAGAACTCGTGACTAGTAATAAGTCAAATGTTGTAGCACTGTCCCCATTATCCTGCATCCAGACATCCCAGTTGTCTCATTAGTATTTTGGCGTAGATGTAGGTTAAAAAATAAATAAATGGTCCCCTATGGCAATCCAAATGCCCTAAGGAAAGTTTATTCTTCACCCTAGTAGAAGAAAAACAGAATTTTTCCCTAAAACCACAAATAAATGAGATCCTTAGCAACGTGTTGCATTGTTCAGCATTCCCCATGAGGTTACAAGATATATTGTAAAATTCAAATACTTTATTAAATAGTAACATTTCCACAAGAAACATGTTTCACGCTTTAATTACTGCCCTTAAACAAGATAGTTTAAAGCCTTATTATGTGTTGTGTAATAACTGTTATTTGTTGTGTGATTCTTAAAAATTAGAGCGTTATGCATTTTTATGTGCTATTTTTATTGCTTTAAAGCTAAACTGCTGAATATTTGTGATATTACATTAATCTTAAATCTAATATTCTTCAAAAAATAAATAAAATAAAATAAGAACAGCACTTAATAGTGGAATTGTTCGGTAATATTTTACAAATAAAAGGAATGTTTAATATTTTTAATTTTAGTTTTGTAAATTAAAGGTGTGCTTAAAAATACTAAATAGATAGCTACATTTAGGAAGAACAGTAAGAATCAAATTATTTCTCTTCTATATACTTATATTTAAAGGGGTTGTCCCACAAAAAATATTCTACAGTTTTCAGTATTGTTACAGTATTTTACAGTATCTGTATAGCACCATCTGATGTTTTTTTTTTTCTTATTTCTTTGTCCTGCTCACTGAGAATTCCGCATATCCTTAAACTGCCCATCATTAAACTGCCCCCATCAGCTGTAATAGGGAGAAAGCTCAAGCAGAAAAGATATGCCCCCTGAGCTGCAGCAGAAAATACACTCACCTTGAACAGCCAGCTTAATATAAATCTAGTAGAGCAATTAATTACACTGTAATCATAATCTAGATGGGATGGAGATAAATAGAGATGAGCGAGTAGTGTTCGATCGAGCTGGTATTCGATCGAATACTACGCTATTCGGCGTACTCGATTTCGTTCGAGTATAACGGCGATGGCGCACTTAGAATTCGTTTCCCCTCCCACCTTCCCTGGCGCTCTTTTTCAACCAATCACCATGCAGGGGGGGTATGACAGGCACGCTGAGCACGCTGGCAGCGCGAAAACGGCGTCTACATGGATTGGCTGGAAAAACCATGTGACCTCGAATATTAAAAACTCAGCTCTTCCTGCTCGTACGCATATGCTGCGTGAACTTAGTCAGGGACAGAGGCTGGAGAAGGGAGAGACAGGTTTTAGCTGTTGGACAGGCAGGAGCGTGATTAAAAGCCCTTATCAGGGCTACTATAGTGCAGTACAGTGATAGCTTTACTGCAATATAGACTTTACAGAGAACGGCTGCTGTATTCAGGGATAGCTGCTGGAGTAGGGACAGAGAGAGGCATTAGTGGTGTATTAGGTGCTCTGCTACATACCAAACTATATTTGGCACTACTGCTGTGTACCTTGAACTATAAAATATATAGGCCTTATAATTGGCAACTGTACTGTGCGTTCTCTTGCAAAATAATTTAAATACCTGGTGTTAATACCCACCGTCTGAACAGTTAGTACACGGCTGTGTACCTTGAACTATAAAATATATAGGCCTTATAATTGGCAACTGTACTGTGCGTTCTCTTGCAAACTAATTTAAATACCTGGTGTTAATACCCACCGTCTGAACAGTTAGCACACGGCTGTGTACCTTGAACTATAAAATATATAGGCCTTATAATTGGCAACTGTACTGTGCGTTCTCTTGCAAAATAATTTAAATACCTGGTGTTAATACCCACCGTCTGAACAGTTAGTACACGGCTGTGTACCTTGAACTATAAAATATATAGGCCTTATAATTGGCAACTGTACTGTGCGTTCTCTTGCAAAATAATTTAAATACCTGGTGTTAATACCCACCGTCTGAACAGTTAGTACACGGCTGTGTACCTTGAACTATAAAATATATAGGCCTTATAATTGGCAACTGTACTGTGCGTTCTCTTGCAAAATAATTTCACGGCTGTGAAGGCAAAATATTGTAACCAAAAAAAAATAAAATGCGGAGGGGGGCTAGCGGAATAGGACGTGGACGAGGACGGGGGCGCGGAAATGCTGTTGGGGGCCTTGTTGAAGCCAGTGGGGATACAATGCGTGCTGGTGAGGGTCAGCCAGGATCCCGCTCATCCAGAATCCCTGCCTTTATGGGACAGTTAAGCAGGGGGCGGGTTACACCGCTGTTGAGGCCTGAGCAGGTTGAACAGGTGGTGCAATGGATAGCCGATAGCGCTTCCACACAGTTGTCCACCAGCCAGTCATCCACACAGTCTCACTCTGACCCTCCTTCCTCCACACCTGGCCAACAGAGTCATCCCACCATTGACCCCTCCCAGGAGCTCTTTTCGGGTCCTTTTTCAGATGTGCCGGAAGAATCCCAGGAGCTAGCAGAGGAATTTGTTTGTAGTGATGCCCAAACACTTGAGTTTTCGCCATCTCCTGCTGATGTGGACCCTGAGCCAGCATCTGTTATCATGAGCGATGATGATGATGAGACGCAGTTGCCATCAAGGGAGGCTGTTGGAATGTCCAGTGGGCAGCAGGAGGAGCAGAGTGAGGAAGTGGAAGAGGAGGTGGTGGATGACGAAATGACCGACCCCACTTGGCCAGGGGTGATGTCCAGCGAGGAAAGCAGTGGAGAGGTGGTGGTCTGCGCAGCACCGAAAAAGGCAGCAAGAGGCAGAGGGATGTCCACAGGCAGAGGGATGTCCACAGGCAGAGGGATGTCCACAGGCAGAGGGATGTCCATAGGCAGAGGACAGTCCAGACAGAGAAGTGAGGCCACAGCCAGCAGGGCCGAAGCTGTTCCCGGCAGCGGGCAGTCGCGCGAAGCTCCCCCATCGAGGCCTCGTACTTCTGTGGTGTGGAGATTTTTTAATGTTTGTGTGGATGACAAACTGAGCGCGGTTTGCACACTCTGCCACTCAAAACTGAGTAGGGGCTCTGAGAAGAGCAATATGACCACCTCAGGCATGCGGCGTCACTTGGAAGTCAAGCACTGGGCTGAGTGGGAGAGAGCAAACGCAATACAACCTGCGCCCGGTCTTGCTGCCACTGCCTCTTCCCCTTTGTTGTGTGCTGCCACTGCGGTCCAGACCTCCAGCCAGGACACCTCCACATCTGCCTCTGCCTCGGCTACTTTGGGGCCTTCTCCTTCAGCCTCCCCTTCCCCCGCACCTTCACACTCCTCGTCCCAACAACTGTCCATCTCGCAGGCGTTCGACCGCAGGCGGAAGTACGCCTCGAGTCACCCCCAAGCCCAAGCCTTAAACTGCCACATCTCCAAACTGCTGGCCCTGGAGATGTTGCCGTTTAGGCTTGTGGAGACGCAGGCCTTCCGCGACCTGATGGCGGCTGCCGCACCTCGCTATTCCGTCCCCAGCCGCCACTACTTTTCCCGGAGTGCCGTCCCCGCCCTGCACCAGCACGTGTCGCGTAACATCAGGCGGGCCCTGAAGTACGCAGTCAGCGCAAAGGTCCACTTGACCACCGACTCGTGGACAAGCGCTTGCGGCCAGGGACGATACATTTCTTTGACGGCACACTGGGTGAATGTTGTGGAAGCGGGGACGGGGTCGCAAACAGAGACGGCCTACCTACCACCCCCGCCCAAGATTGCCAGCATGGGTTCTGATACACCCCCCTCCTCTTCCTCCTCCTCCTTCTCTGCCTTAACATCGCCCTCAGCCGCTAGCTGGAAGCGTTGCAGCACTGGCGCAGGGAGACGTCAGCAGGCGGTGCTTAAGCTCATCAGCTTGGGCGACAGGAAGCACAGCGCCCCAGAGGTGAGGGACGCCATATTGCAGCAGACGGAGATGTGGCTGTCGCCGCTGCAGCTAGGACCAGGCATGGTCGTGTGCGATAACGGCCGTAACCTGGTGGCGGCTCTGGAGCTTGCCGAACTCAATCACGTACCATGCCTGGCCCACGTTTTTAATTTGGTAGTCCAAAAATTTCTAAAGACTTACCCCAACCTGGCAGAGCTACTGGTGAAAGTGCGGCGCTTGTGCGCTCACTTTCGGAAGTCAACTGTAGCTGCTGCTAGCTTAAAAAACTCCAGCAACGCCTCCATTTGCCTGAACATCGGCTGTTGTGCGACCTGCCGACTCACTGGAATTCCACCTATTCCATGTTGGCCAGGGTGTGTGAGCAGCAGAGAGCATTGATGGAGTACCAGATTATGAATCCACGCGTGCCTCCAACTCAGCTCCCTCAGTTTGCCAACCACGAGTGGCCATGGATGGCAGACATATGCGATGTACTGCGTATCTTTGAGGAGTCCACCAAGAAGGTCAGCAGCGAGGACGCTATAGTGAGCGTAACCATCCCGCTCCTATGCGTCCTTAAAGAATCACTTATCGCAATAAGGGAGAACGCATTGCACGCAGAGGAGACGGGGGTAGGAGGAGACGCAACGGAGCTACACAGTCAGACCACACTTTTGTCTGCTTCTCGGTGGCAGTTGCAGGAGGAGGAGGAGGATGAGGAGGAGGAGGACGACGTGGAGGTGGCTGTGGAAGAGGAGGAGGATGCTGGCGGCGAGGGTAGCAGTCAGGCTGTGTGCGTCCCATTGGTTCAGCGCGGATGGGGCGGAGAGGAGGCGGAAGAGGAAGAGGAGGAAATGGCAAGTGATCCTTCTGGTGGGGGCAGTGACGTCATGCCTATTCAGAGTCTGGCACAGATGGCTGACTTCATGCTGGGCTGCTTTTCCCGGGACACACGTGTTGTCCGGATAGTGGAGAACAAACTGTACTGGGTCTTCGCACTCCTGGACCCCCGGTATAAAGATAACGTCTCTTCTTTTATTCCGGTAGAGGAGAGGACGAATCGATTGCTGGAATACCAGAGGGAACTCGTGCAGAACATGATGGAGATTTTCCCACCCACCATCGCTGGCGGCAGAGAGGAGAGGGTCTCCCAGAGTCCCACAACATCAATCAGGCCCACAGCCACCAGGGGAACACTCTCCAAGGTGTGGGACACGTTCATGGCACCCCCTCGTGCAACTTCCATCACTGCGGGGCCCGCTATCAGCAGGAGGGACAAGTATCGGCGGATGTTGCGGGAGTACCTGGCAGACCGTACCCCTGTCCTCCCCGATCCCTCGGCGTCCTACACTTACTGGGTCTCCAAGTTGGACACGTAGCTGGAACTGTCCCTGTACGCCTTGGAGGTGCTTGCCTGCCCTGCCGCCAGCCTGCTATCAGAAAGGGTGTTCAGCGCAGCCGGGGGCATTATAACCGATAAGCGCAGCCGCCTGTCAACCGACAGTGCCGACAGGCTGACGCTAATCAAAATGAACAGCAAGTGGATTGACCCGGACTTTGCTTCTCCAACAGTGGAAAGCAGCCAAAAGTGAAGTGCCATCTGTATGAAGTGCCATTTCCTCCTCCACCTCCTCCTCCTCCTCCTTAACCGCCGTAGAATTGCTCCGTAAATAAGAAAAATTTATATATTTATGGCTCACCTCTTGGGCCTCCACAAAATTTTTAAGAGGTCTCACCTCTTGGGCCTCCACAAAATTTTTAAGAGGTCTCACCTCTTGGGCCTCCACAAAATTTTTAAGAGGTCTCACCTCTTGGGCCTCCACAAAATGTTTAAGAGGTCTCACCTCTTGGGCCTCCACAAAATGTTTAAGAGGTCTCACCTCTTGGGCCTCCACAAAATGTTTAAGAGGTCTCACCTCTTGGGCCTCCACAAAATGTTTAAGAGGTCTCACCTCTTGGGCCTCCACAAAATTTTATCAAGGTCTCACCTCTTGGGCCTCCACAAAATTTTTAAGAGGTCTCACCTCTTGGGCCTCCACAAAATGTTTAAGAGGTCTCACCTCTTGGGCCTCCACAAAATGTTTAAGAGGTCTCACCTCTTGGGCCTCCACAAAATTTTATCAAGGTCTCACCTCTTGGGCCTCCACAAAATTTTTAAGAGGTCTCACCTCTTGGGCCTCCACAAAATGTTTAAGAGGTCTCACCTCTTGGGCCTCCACAAAATGTTTAAGAGGTCTCACTTCTCATTTGGGGCCTCCACAAAATGTTTAAGAGGTCTCTACCTCTTGGGCCTCCACAAAATGTTTAAGAGGTCTCACCTCTTGGGCCTCCACAAGATGTTTAAGAGGTCTCACCTCTTGGGCCATCCACAAAATGTTTAAGAGGTCTCACCTCTTGGGCCTCCACAAAATGTTTAAGAGGTCTCACCTCTTGGGCCTCCACAAATGTTTAAGACGGTCTCACCTCTTGGGGCCTCCACAAATGTTTAAGAGGTCTCACCTCTTGGGCCTCCACAAATGTTTAAGAGGTCTCACCTCTTGGGCCTCCACAAAATGTTTAAGAGGTCTCACCTCTTGGGCCTCCACAAAATGTTTAAGAGGTCTCACCTCTTGGGCCTCCACAAAATTTTTAAGAGGTCTCACCTCTTGGGCCTCCACAAATGTTTAAGAGGTCTCACCTCTTGGGCCTCCACAAAATTTTAAGAGTCTCACCTCTTGGGCCTCCACAAAATTTTTAAGGTCTCACCTCTTGGGCCTCCACAAAATTTTAAAGAGGTCTCACCTCTTGGGCCTCCCACAAAATGTTTAAGAGGTCTCACCTCTTGGGCCTCCACAAAATTTTAAGAGGTCTCACCTCTTGGGCCTCCACAAAATGTTTAAGAGGTCTCACCTCTTGGGCCTCCACAAAAATTTTTAAGAGGTCTCACCTCTTGGGCCTCCACAAAATTTTAAGACAGGTCTCACCTCTTGGGCCTCCACAAAATTTTATCAAGGTCTCACCTCTTGGGCCTCCACAAAATGTTTAAGAGGTCTCACCTCTTGGGCCTCCACAAAATGTTTAAGAGGTCTCACCTCTTGGGCCTCCACAAAATTTTTATCAAGGTCTCACCTCTTGGGCCTCCACAAAATGTTTAAGAGGTCTCACCTCTTCCACAAAATTTTAAAGGTCTCACTCTTGGGCCTCCACAAAATGTTTTAAGAGGTCTCACCTCTTGGGCCTCCACAAATGTTTAAGAGGTCTCACCTCTTGGGCCTCCACAAAATTTTATCAAGGTCTCACCTCTTGGGCCTCCACAAAATTTTTAAGAGGTCTCACCTCTTGGGCCTCCACAAAATGTTTAAGAGGTCTCACCTCTTGGGCCTCCACAAAATGTCTAAGAGGTCTCACCTCTTGGGCCTCCACAAAATTTTATCAAGGTCTCACCTCTTGGGCCTCCACAAAATGTTTAAGAGGTCTCACCTCTTGGGCCTCCACAAAATGTTTAAGAGGTCTCACCTCTTGGGCCTCCACAAAATGTTTAAGAGGTCTCACCTCTTGGGCCTCCACAAAATGTTTAAGAGGTCTCACCTCTTGGGCCTCCACAAAATGTTTAAGAGGTCTCACCTCTTGGGCCTCCACAAAATGTATAAGAGGTCTCACCTCTTGGGCCTCCACAAAATTTTATCAAGGTCTCACCTCTTGGGCCTCCACAAAATGTTTAAGAGGTCTCACCTCTTGGGCCTCCACAAAATGTTTAAGAGGTCTCACCTCTTGGGCCTCCACAAAATGTTTAAGAGGTCTCACCTCTTGGGCCTCCACAAAATGTTTAAGAGGTCTCACCTCTTGGGCCTCCACAAAATGTTTTAAGAGGTCTCACCTCTTGGGCCTCCACAAAATTTTATCAAGGTTTCACCTCTTGGGCCTCCACAAAATGTTTAAGAGGTCTCACCTCTTGGGCCTCCACAAAATGTTTAAGAGGTCTCACCTCTTGGGCCTCCACAAAATTTTATCAAGGTCTCACCTCTTGGGCCTCCACAAAATGTTTAAGAGATCTCACCTCTTGGGCCTCCACAAAATTTTATCAAGGTCTCACCTCTTGGGCCTCCACAAAATTTTTAACAGGTCTCACCTCTTGGGCCTCCACAAAATTTTATCAAGGTCTCACCTCTTGGGCCTCCACAAATTTTTAACAGGTCTCACCTCTTGGGCCTCCACAAAATTTTTAACAGGTCTCACCTCTTGGGCCTCCACATAATTTTATCAAGGTCTCACTCTTGGGCCTCCACAAAATTTTTAACAGGTCTCACCTCTTGGGCCTCCACAAAATTTTATCAAGGTCTCACCTCTTGGGCCTCCACAAAATTTTTAACAGGTCTCACCTCTTTAGCCTCCACACAATTTTTTAAGAGGTCTCACCTCTTGGGCCTCCTCAAAATGTTTAAGAGGTCTCACCTCTTGGGCCTCCACAAAATGTTTAAAGAGGTCTCACCTCTTGGGCCTCCACAAAATGTTTAAGAGGTCTCACCTCTTGGGCCTCCACAAAATGTTAAGAGGTCTCACCTCTTGGGCCTCCACAAAAATGTTTAAGATGTCTCACCTCTTGGGCCTCCACAAAATTTTATCAAGGGTCTCACCTCTTGGGCCCTCCACAAAATTTTTAACAGGTCTCACCTCTTGGGCCTCCACAAAATGTTTAAGAGGTCTCACCTCTTGGGCCTCCACAAAATTTTATCAAGTCTCACCTCTTGGCCTCACAAATTTTTAACAGGTCTCACCTCTTGGGCCTCCACAAAATGTTTAGAGGTCTCACCTCTTGGGCTCCACAAAATGTTTTTAAGAGGTCTCACCTCTTGGGCCTCCACAAAATGTTTAAGAGGTCTCACCTCTTGGGCCTCCACAAAATGTATAAGAGGTCATCACCTCTTGGGCCTCCACAAAATTTTATCAAGGTCTCACCTCTTGGGCCTCCACAAAATTTTTAACAGGTCTCACCTCTTGGGCCTCCACAAAATGTTTAAGAGGTCTCACCTCTTGGGCCTCCACAAAATGTTTAAGAGGTCTCACCTCTTGGGCCTCCACAAAAATGTTTAAGAGGTCTCACCTCTTGGGCCTCCACAAAATTTTTTAAGAGGTCTCACCTCTTGGGCCTCCACAAAATTTTTTATCAAGGTCTCACCTCTTGGGCCTCCACAAAATTTTAAGAGGTCTCACCTCTTGGGCCTCCACATAAATTTTTAAGAGGTCTCACCTCTTGGGCCTCCACAAAATGTTTAAGAGGTCTCACCTCTTGGGCCTCCACAAAATGTTTAAGAGGTCTCACCTCTTGGGCCTCCACAAAATGTTTAAGAGGTCTCACCTCTTGGGCCTCCACAAAATTTTATCAACAGGTCTCACCTCTTGGGCCTCCACAAAATTTTTAAGAGGTCTCACCTCTTGGGCCTCCACAAAATTTTAAAGAGGTCTCACCTCTTGGGCCTCCACAAAATTTTTATCAAGGTCTCACCTCTTGGGCCTCCACAAAATTTTTAAGAGGTCTCACCTCTTGGGCCTCCACAAAATTTTATCAAGGTCTCACCTCTTGGGCCTCCACAAAATTTTTAACAGGTCTCACCTCTTGGGCCTCCACAAAATTTTATCAAGGTCTCACCTCTTGGGCCTCCACAAAATTTTTAACAGGTCTCACCTCTTGGGCCTCCACAAAATTTTTAACAGGTCTCACCTCTTGGGCCTCCACAAAATTTTATCAAGGTCTCACCTCTTGGGCCTCCACAAAATTTTAAACAGGTCTCACCTCTTGGGCCTCCACAAAATTTTTATCAAGGTCTCACCTCTTGGGCCTCCACAAAATTTTTAACAGGTCTCACCTCTTGGCCTCCACAAAATTTTTAAAGAGGTCTCACCTCTTGGGCCTCCACAAAAATTTTAAAAGGTCTCACCTCTTGG
>ONZH01013804.1:0-38170 GCA_900303285.1 Rhinella marina
CACACAGAAAGGTTCACGCAGCTGTGTGGAAATGGATTTGTATCACTCAGCCTAAAAGCAACAAAAAAAACTATTTTTTTTTTCTATATTTTTTTTAAATATTTTTTTTGTTTTGTTTTTTTTTTTGGGAAGTGGACGTGCAGAAACTAATCATACAGCTGAATGACACCGTGTTAACGTGGCTATTTAGACTGCGACCCAGACAAATGTCGCACAGGATTTTTAAGATCAAGCCTTTACCACGTGACAGGTAGGCAAATGACTTGGTTGTATTCGGTGACGTACAGAAAGTGTCATCTGGACAGAAATACGGATTGGAAGAGTGTGCTGAAGCTGTTGACTACACAGAAAGGTTACACGCAGCTGTGTGAAAATGGATTTGTATCACTCAGCTAAAACAAAAAAAAACTAATTTTTTTTTCTATATTTTGTTTTAATATTTTTTTTTTAGTTTTGTTTTTTTTGGGAACGTGACGTGCAGGAAACTATTCGGAGACCTAACTGCACACCTGTTAACGGTGGCTATTTAGACTGCGACCTCAGACAAATGTCGCACAGAGATTTTTAGGATCAAGCTTTACACGTGACAGGTAGCAAATGACTTGGTTGTATTCGGTGACGTACAGAAAGTGTCACCTGGACAGTATATACGGATTGGAAAGAGTGTGCTGAACTGTGACACACAGAAAGGTTACACGCAGCTGTGTGAAATGGATTTGTATCACTCAGCTAAAACAACCAAAAAAACTATTTTTTTTCTATTTTTGTTTTATATTTTTTTTTTAGTTTTGTTTTTTTGGGAACGTGACGTGCAGGAACTATCGGAGACCTAACTCACACCCTGTTAACGGTGGCTATTTAGACTGCGACCCAGACAAATGTCGCACAGAGATTTTTAGGATCAAGCTTTACACGTGACAGGTAGCAAATGACTTGGTTGTATTCGGTGACGTACAGAAAGTGTCACCTGGACAGTATATACGGATTGGAAAGAGTGTGCTGAACTGTGACACACAGAAAGGTTACACGCAGCTGTGTGAAATGGATTTGTATCACTCAGCTAAAACAACAAAAAAACTAATTTTTTTCTATCTTTTGTTTTAATATTTTTTTTTTAGTTTTGTTTTTTTGGGAACGTGACGTGCAGGAACTATCGGAGACCTAACTCACACCCTGTTAACGGTGGCTATTTAGACTGCGACCCAGACAAATGTCGCACAGAGATTTTTAGGATCAAGCTTTACACGTGACAGGTAGCAAATGACTTGGTTGTATTCGGTGACGTACAGAAAGTGTCACCTGGACAGTATATACGGATTGGAAAGAGTGTGCTGAACTGTGACACACAGAAAGGTTACACGCAGCTGTGTGAAATGGATTTGTATCACTCAGCTAAAACAACAAAAAAACTAATTTTTTTTCTATCTTTTGTTTTAATATTTTTTTTTTAGTTTTGTTTTTTTGGGAACGTGACGTGCAGGAACTATCGGAGACCTAACTCACACCCTGTTAACGGTGGCTATTTAGACTGCGACCCAGACAAATGTCGCACAGAGATTTTTAGGATCAAGCTTTACACGTGACAGGTAGCAAATGACTTGGTTGTATTCGGTGACGTACAGAAAGTGTCACCTGGACAGTATATACGGATTGGAAAGAGTGTGCTGAACTGTGACACACAGAAAGGTTACACGCAGCTGTGTGAAATGGATTTGTATCACTCAGCTAAAACAACAAAAAAACTAATTTTTTTTCTATCTTTTGTTTTAATATTTTTTTTTTAGTTTTGTTTTTTTGGGAACGTGACGTGCAGGAACTATCGGAGACCTAACTCACACCCTGTTAACGGTGGCTATTTAGACTGCGACCCAGACAAATGTCGCACAGAGATTTTTAGGATCAAGCTTTACACGTGACAGGTAGCAAATGACTTGGTTGTATTCGGTGACGTACAGAAAGTGTCACCTGGACAGTATATACGGATTGGAAAGAGTGTGCTGAACTGTGACACACAGAAAGGTTACACGCAGCTGTGTGAAATGGATTTGTATCACTCAGCTAAAACAACAAAAAAACTAATTTTTTTTCTATCTTTTGTTTTAATATTTTTTTTTTTAGTTTTGTTTTTTTGGGAACGTGACGTGCAGGAACTATCGGAGACCTAACTCACACCCTGTTAACGGTGGCTATTTAGACTGCGACCCAGACAAATGTCGCACAGAGATTTTTAGGATCAAGCTTTACACGTGACAGGTAGCAAATGACTTGGTTGTATTCGGTGACGTACAGAAAGTGTCACCTGGACAGTATATACGGATTGGAAAGAGTGTGCTGAACTGTGACACACAGAAAGGTTACACGCAGCTGTGTGAAATGGATTTGTATCACTCAGCTAAAACAACAAAAAAACTAATTTTTTTTCTATCTTTTGTTTTAATATTTTTTTTTTAGTTTTGTTTTTTTGGGAACGTGACGTGCAGGAACTATCGGAGACCTAACTCACACCCTGTTAACGGTGGCTATTTAGACTGCGACCCAGACAAATGTCGCACAGAGATTTTTAGGATCAAGCTTTACACGTGACAGGTAGCAAATGACTTGGTTGTATTCGGTGACGTACAGAAAGTGTCACCTGGACAGTATATACGGATTGGAAAGAGTGTGCTGAACTGTGACACACAGAAAGGTTACACGCAGCTGTGTGAAATGGATTTGTATCACTCAGCTAAAACAACAAAAAAACTAATTTTTTTTCTATCTTTTGTTTTAATATTTTTTTTTTTAGTTTTGTTTTTTTGGGAACGTGACGTGCAGGAACTATCGGAGACCTAACTCACACCCTGTTAACGGTGGCTATTTAGACTGCGACCCAGACAAATGTCGCACAGAGATTTTTAGGATCAAGCTTTACACGTGACAGGTAGCAAATGACTTGGTTGTATTCGGTGACGTACAGAAAGTGTCACCTGGACAGTATATACGGATTGGAAAGAGTGTGCTGAACTGTGACACACAGAAAGGTTACACGCAGCTGTGTGAAATGGATTTGTATCACTCAGCTAAAACAACAAAAAAACTAATTTTTTTTCTATCTTTTGTTTTAATATTTTTTTTTTAGTTTTGTTTTTTTGGGAACGTGACGTGCAGGAACTATCGGAGACCTAACTCACACCCTGTTAACGGTGGCTATTTAGAGTGCGACCCAGACAAATGTCGCACAGAGATTTTTAGGATCAAGCTTTACACGTGACAGGTAGCAAATGACTTGGTTGTATTCGGTGACGTACAGAAAGTGTCACCTGGACAGTATATACGGATTGGAAAGAGTGTGCTGAACTGTGACACACAGAAAGGTTACACGCAGCTGTGTGAAATGGATTTGTATCACTCAGCTAAAACAACAAAAAAACTAATTTTTTTTCTATCTTTTGTTTTAATATTTTTTTTTTAGTTTTGTTTTTTTGGGAACGTGACGTGCAGGAACTATCGGAGACCTAACTCACACCCTGTTAACGGTGGCTATTTAGACTGCGACCCAGACAAATGTCGCACAGAGATTTTTAGGATCAAGCTTTACACGTGACAGGTAGCAAATGACTTGGTTGTATTCGGTGACGTACAGAAAGTGTCACCTGGACAGTATATACGGATTGGAAAGAGTGTGCTGAACTGTGACACACAGAAAGGTTACACGCAGCTGTGTGAAATGGATTTGTATCACTCAGCTAAAACAACAAAAAACTAATTTTTTTTCTATCTTTTGTTTTAATATTTTTTTTTAGTTTTGTTTTTTTGGGAACGTGACGTGCAGGAACTATCGGAGACCTAACTCACACCCTGTTAACGGTGGCTATTTAGACTGCGACCCAGACAAATGTCGCACAGAGATTTTTAGGATCAAGCTTTACACGTGACAGGTAGCAAATGACTTGGTTGTATTCTGGTGACGTACAGAAAGTGTCACCTGGACAGTATATACGGATTGGAAGAGTGTGCTGAACTGTGACACACAGAAAGGTTACACGCAGCTGAGTAAAATGGATTTGTATCACTGAGCTAAAACAACTGAAAATAATAATTTTTTTTTTTATATTTTGTTTTTTTGGGAACGTGACGTGCATGAAATATGGTAGAACTGACTGACACCCTGTTAACAGTGGTTATTAGTCTGTGACCCAGACAAATGTCAAACAGAGAATTTTCTGGATCAAGCGGTAGATGATATTGGTAGCAAATGACTTGGTTGTATTGTGTGAGGTACAGAAAGTGTCACCTGGACAGTATATATGGATTGGAGTGAGTCAGTGCTGAACTGTGACACACAGAATGGTTCCACAGTGCTGTGTGCAATGGATTTGTATCACTGAGATAGAACAAAAAAAAAAAAAACAGGGTTAGATATGGCGATAGCTGCACTACTAGTGCCAGCCAGCCAAGTGACAAAAAAAAATAAATAAAATGTCTTCTAGCCCTTAGAAGGGCTGTTGGGTTCTTTGTGGGTGATCCCTGCCTAACAGACAATTAAATGCAGGCCCTAACACTGTCCCTGAAGGCAGCAGCTCTATCCCTAACGACATCCAGACGGCATCTGAGCCGAGCGCCGCGACCAGTCGGTAGTATATTCCAGGGTCACCTGATCATGCCAGCCAACCCCTGCTATCGACATGTAAGGGCCCCACGTGATGCTGGGTGGTACTGTAGAGTCTCCTGGCTTGTGATTGGCTGTGTTTTTAGGCGCCAAAAAAGCACGATGCGGAAGTTGCCATTTCCTCGAGCATGGCGAGATACTCGTCCGAGCATCGAGCAGTTACGAGTACCCTAATGCTCGAACGAGCACCAAGCTCGGACGAGCATGTTCGCTCATCTCAATGAGCCTCCCAAAAATTTATTTTTTGGAGTGTCTGAAGTCGACCCTCCGAAAAAAAAATTTTTGTGTGTCTGTGGTTGGCGCTCCTGAAAAATGGTTTTAGAGTGTCTGTAGTTGACGCTCCGGAAAAATTGTTTTAGAGTGTCTGTAGATACATAAGGAATCTTATTCTTTAGCTGCTTTCCCCTGGAGGAGATTTTAATTCCGGTGAAATCCAGGCTTTGTTCATTTTAATAAGCGTCAGCCTGTCAGCGCTGTCAGTTGACAGGCGTGTGCGCTTATTCGTGATGACGCCACCAGCTGCACTGAATACCCACTCTGACAACACGCTAGCGGCAGGGCAGGCCAGCACCTCCAAGGCATACAGCGTCAGTTCAGGCCACGTGTCCAGCTTTGAAACCCAGTAGTTGTATGGAGAAGAGTGATCACGCAGGACGTTGGTATGGTCAGCTAGGTACTCCCTCACCATCTTTCTGTACAGCTCCCCCCTACTCTGCCTAGACTGGGGACAGGTGACATTGTCTTGCTGGGGTGACATAAAACTGGCAAAGGCCTTGGAGAGCTTTCCCCTGCCAGTGCTGGACAAGCTGCCTGCTCGCCTCCTCTCCCCTGCTACTTGGCCCACAGAAATACGCCCTCTGCCGCTAGCGGCAACAGATGGGAAGGATTGTTTCAGCTTGTGAACCAGGGCCTGTTGATATTGATTCACTCTCATACTCCTTTCCTCTACAGGGATGAGAGTGGAAAGGTTCTGCTTGTACCGTGGGTCCAGGAGAGTGAACACCTAGTAATCGGTGTTTGAAAAAATGCTTCTAACGCGAGGGTCACGGGATAGGCAGCCTAACATGAAGTCACATGTGGCTCACAGATGTGGCGCACCTTGGTGAGCAAATCTGACAAATTGGGGTATGTCTTGAAAAACCGCTGATGAGATTGAACTCATGGGCCAGGCATGGCACATGTGTCAGTCTGCCGAGTTGCAGAGCCGCCACCAGGTTACAGCTGTTGTCACACACAACCATGCCTGGCTTGAGGTTCAGCGGTGCCAGCCACAGATCGGTCTGCACCGTGATGCCCTGTAACAGCTCTTGGGCGGTGTGCCTTTTGTCACCTAAGCTCAGCAGTTTGAGCACCGCCTGCGTGCGCTTACCCACGGCACTGCTGCTGCGCCTAGAGCTACCGACTGAAGGCGCCGTGCCCACGGATGGTAATTCGGAGGAGGAGGGGTTGGAGGAAGAGGCATAGTACATCTGAGAAACCGTGACCGAGGTAGGCCCTGCAATCCTCGGTGTGGTCAGTACATGAGCGGCCCCAGGCTCAGACTCGGTCCCAGCCTCCACCAAGTTAACCCAATGTGCCGTCAGTGAGATATTGTCCACGTGTCCGTGGTTAGGTGGACCTTATCACTAACCGCGTTGGTCAGGGTACAGATGATGTTCTCTGACACGTGCTGGTGTAGGGCTGGGACGACACATCGGGAAAAATAGTGGCGGCTGGGGACCAAGTACCGAGGGACAGCCACCGCCATTAGGTTGCGGAAAGCCTCAGTGTCTGCCAGTCTATAGGGCAGCATCTCCAGGCTCAACAATTTGGAGATGTGGACGTTTAGGGCTTGTGCATGTGGGTGGGTGGAATTGTATTTGCGCTTGCGCTCAAATGTCTGCTGCAAAGACAGCTGAACGCTGCGCTGGGACACATTGGTGGAGGTTGTGGAGGATCGTGGAGGTGAAGGGGTGGTTGTAGGGCGGGAGGCGCTCGTGCCGGGGTCCTGGGTGGGGGATTGACTCGCCGAGCCTGCATGTGACAAAGGGGAAGGGGCAGTGGTGTGACCCGCAGGAGGTGAACGGCCTTGGTTCCACTGAGTCGGGTGTTTATTACTCATATGCCTGAGCATGCTGGTAGTGGTTAGGCTGGTAGTGGTGGCTCCCCTGCTGATCCTGGTGTGGCACAGATTGCACACCACAGTCCGTCGGTCATCCTCACTTTCTTTAAAAAAACTCCAGACTTGCGAACATCTAGGCCTCGGCATGGGAGCCTGACTCCGTAAAACACTTGCTGATCTACCTGCTCTGGCCCTGCTTCTCCCTCTGGCCACCCCACTGCCTCTTCCAACCTGTTCTGGTGCTGCACTTGCCTCTCCCTCAAAAGCACTGCCTTGACTAGGCTTACCAACCCAGCTCGGGTCAGTCACCTCATCATCCACCAGCTCTTCCTCCGATTCCTCACTCTGCTCCCCCCTCGGACTTACTGCCCTGACAACAACGTCACTGTCTGACAACCGTGTCTCATCATCATCATCCAACACCTCTTCACGCACTACTTGCACTAAGTCCACACACTCATCACCCACAGACTGCGAAAGTTCTAAATTTTGGGCATTGGGACAGAGCAACTGCTCAGGTTGCTGTTGAGCAGTGGTTTGTGTCTCTGGGTAGGGTCCTGAAAAAGAGTTCCCGTGAGTATGCCTGATCTGAATCCATACTTTCCGTGGGGGGGGCAGGCTGGGGGGAAGGAGGTTGAGCTGGAAGGAGCCAGAGGTCTACTCACTTGGCTAGCGTGGGTGGACTGCGTGGAAGACTGGGTAGTGGATAAATTACTGGACGCATTGTCCGCTATCCACATCATCACCTGTTCGCACTGTTGTGGTTTCAATAGTGGTGTACCACGTGAACCAGTAAGTTGCGAGATGAAGCTAGGGAGCGAAACTCTGCGGCGTTCCACTGCTCCCTCATCAACATGTACTGTGTCAACCTGTCCAGGACCACGGCCTCTGCCCCCTACACTACTTGAACGCCCACGTCCACGCCCTCGTCCTCGACCCTTAGCCCTTGGGTTCAACATTTTGTATGTTCACTGCACTGTATGATATATAACTGAGAGAAAACACGTAGTCTTTAGACGGCGGCTATTGTACCGCAAACCACTCAATTTTTTACTGCAATGTATGATATAAAACTGAGAGGAAAAACTTATATTTTCTACACTCCGGCTAGTGTGCAGCACACAACAGAATTTTTCAGTGCACTGTATAATATATAACTGAGTGGAAAAAATTATATTTTCTATTTTCTACACTCCGGCTAGTGTGCAGCACACGACACAATTTTTCACTGCACTGTCTAAGATATAACTGAGAGGAAAAAATTATATTTTCTATTTTCTACACTCTGGCTAGTGTGCAGCACACGACACAATTTCGCACTGCACTGTATTATATATGACTGAGAGGAAAAACGTAGTCTTTAGACGGCGGCTATTGCACCCCAAACCTCTCAATTTTTCACTGCACTGTAGGATATATAAAAAAACGTATTCCTTAGACTGACGCTACTGTACAGCACACTACATAATTGTTCACTGGACTGTAGTGTATAGAAATGACAGAAAAACGTATTCCCTAGACTGCACTACAGATCTCAGCAAGCCAAGGTACAGCAGCAGCAAAAATGAGTACTTTGGGCAATTTATTTTGGGTCTGTGTGGACAGTTTTTTGTTTTATTTTTAACCATTCTTATATACAGTACATACCTTAATGACTTGAATGGTACACCACTCGATTGTTGCATCCGTAAGACAATTGTGAAGTGGAACGAAATTTATTGGATCATTAAAACTTTTTTTGTAATAATAAAACTGAAAAGTGGGGCGTGCAAAATTATTCGGCCCTCTTGCTTTAATACTTTGTTGCGCCACCTTTTGCTGCGATTATAGCTGCAAGTCACTTGGGGCATGTCTCTATCAGTTTTGCACATCTAGAGACTGAAATTCTTGCCCATTCTTCCTTGCAAAACAGCTCGAGCTCTTTGAGGTTGGATGGAGAGCGTTTGTGAACAGCAGTTTTCAGCTCTTTCCACATATTCTCAATTGGATTCAGGTCTGGACTTTGACTTGGCCATTCTAAGACCTGGATAAGTTTATTTTTGAACCATTCCATTGTAGATTTTGCTTTATGTTTGGGATCATTGTCTTGTTGGAAAATAAATCTCCGTCCTAGTTGCAGGTCTTTTGCAGACTCCAACAGGTTTTCATCCAGAATGGTCCTGTATTTGGCTCCATCCATCTTCACATCAATTTTAACCATCTTCCCTGTCCCTGCTGATGAAAAGCAGGCCCAAGCCATGATGCTGCCACCACCATGTTTGACAGTGGAGATGGCTTGTTCAGGGTGATGAGCAGTGTTGCTTTTACGCCAAACATATCATTTTGCATTGTTTCCAAAAAGTTCAATTTTGGTTTCATCTGACCAGAGCACCTTCTTCCACATGTTTGGTGTGTCTCCCAGGTGGCTTGTGGCAAACTGTAAACGAGACTTTTTATGGATATCTTTGAGAAATGGCTTTCTTCTTGCCACTCTTCCATAAAGGCCAGATTTGTGAAGTGTTCGACTGATTGTTGTCCTATGGATAGACTCTCCCACTTCAGCTGTAGATCTCTGCAGTTCATCCAGAGGTATCATGGGCCTCTTGGCTGCATCTCTGATCAGTCTTCTCCTTGTCTGAGATGAAAGTTTAGAGGGAAAGCCGGGTCTTGGTAGATTTGCAGTGGTCTGATACTCCTTCCATTTCAATATGATCGCTTGCACAGTGCTCCTTGGGATGTTTAAAGCTTGGGAAATTTTTTGGTATCCAAATCCGGCTTTAAACTTCTCCACAACAGTATCATGGACCTGCCTGGTGTGTTCCTTGGTCTTCATAATGCTCTCTGTGCTTTAAACAGAACCCTGAGACTATCACAGAGCAGGTGCATTTATACGGAGATTTGATTACACACAGGTGGATTCTATTTATCTTCATCAGTCATTTTGGACAACATTGGATCATTCAGAGATCCTCAATGAACTTCTGGAGTGAGTTTTCTGAACTGAAAGTAAATAGGCCGAATAATTTTGCACGCCCCACTTTTCAGTTTTATTATTACAAAAAAAGTTTAAATGATCCAAAAAATTTTGTTCCACTTCACAATTGTGACCCACTTGTTGTTGATTCTTCACCAAAAATTTAAAATGTTATATCTTTTTGTTTGAAGCCTGAAATGTGGCAAAAGGTTGAAGAGTTCCAGGGGGCCGAATACTTTTGCAAGGCACTGTATATACGGCTTTGTAATAGCCAGACGCGTTTTGAAACAATAGAGTTTCTTTCTCAGTGGCACATATCATATAATAAGAGGGACATTTGGCTCCTTATATAGAGCCATTGTTATATTCAAAGAGTGGACTGGACCCATACATCTATCTGGATTGGCAATATATACTCATACATATACCTATCTGGATTGGCAGTATTAACTTATTCATACAGGTCAAGATTATGCATTTTGCCCTACTGCATATATATAATCTGCATTAAATATATTATAAATCCTATACCCATATAAAAAATAATAAATAAAAAATAAAAAACAAAACAAAAACACTTTTTTTTTAAAACTTCTCACTTCTGATATATTCAATGTGTAGTGGGGCATGGTGGGAGAGTATAGGCCGCGTCGTTGCACTGGAAAAAACAGCCTGGCAGCGACACAACGTAGACACCTATCACCAGTAGAGATGAGCGAGTAGTGTTCGATCGAGCTGGTATTCGATCGAATACTACGCTATTCGGCATACTCGATTTCAATCGAGTATAACGGCGATGGCGCACTTAGAATTTGTTTCCCCTCCCACCTTCCCTGGCGCTCTTTTTCCACCAATCACCATGCAGGGGGGGTATGACAGGCCCGCGGAGCACGCCGGCAGCGCTAAAACGGCGTCTACATGGATTGGCTGGAAAAACCACGTGACCTCGAATATTAAAAACTCAGCTCTTCCTGCTCGTTCGCATATGCTGCGTGAACTTAGTCAGGGACAGAGGCTGGAGAAGGGAGAGAGAGGTTTTAGCTGTTGGACAGGCAGGAGCGTGATTAAAAGCCCTTATCAGGGCTACTATAGTGCAGTACAGTGATAGCTTTACTACCATATACACTCTGCAGAGAACGGCTGCTGTATTCAGGGATAGCTGCTGGAGTAGGGACAGAGAGAGGCATTAGTGGTGTATTAGGTGCTCTGCTACATACCAAACTATATTTGGCACTACTGTTCTGCGTTCTTTTTGGTCGCAAAACCCTGTTATATACCTAGTGTGTATATGCACCATCTGATCTTCTGGCAGTATACGGCTGTGTACTTTTTTTTTTTTTTAAATACAGTTTATTTGGCTCTAGTGTTCTGGGTTCTGTGTGCCTGCAATACCCTTTTTGTATACCAGGTGTAAATACCCACCGTCTGACCTGTTAGTACACGGCTGTGTACCTAGAAATATAAAAAAAAAAAGGCCTTTTCTTTGTCTACTATACTGTGCGTTCTGCGTGCTTGCAAAAGTATTTTATATACGTGGTGTAAATACCCACCGTCTGACCTGTTAGTACACGGCTGTGTACCTAGAAATATATAAAAAAAAGGCCTTTTCTTTGTCTACTATACTGTGCGTTCTGCGTGCTTGCAAAAGTATTTTATATACGTGGTGTAAATACCCACCGTCTGACCTGTTAGTACACGGCTGTGTACCTAGAAATAAAAAAAAAAGGCCTTTCTTTGTCTACTGTACTGAGTGTTCTGCGTGCTTGCAAAAGTATTTTATATACGTGGTGTTAATACACACTGTCTGACCTGTTAGTACACGGCTCTGTACTAACAAATAAAAAAAAAAAGGCCTTTTCTTTGTCTACTATACTGTGCGTTCTGCGTGCTTGCAAAAGTATTTTATATACGTGGTGTAAATACCCACCGTCTGACCTGTTAGTACACGGCTGTGTACCTAGAAATAAAAAAAAAAGGCATTTTCTTTGTCTACTATACTGAGCGTTCTGCGTGCTTGCAAAAGTATTTTATATACGTGGTGTTAATACCCACCGTCTGACCTGTTAGTACACGGCTGTGTACCTAGAAATATTAAAAAAAGGCCTTTTCTTTGTCTACTATACTGTGCGTTCTGCGTGCTTGCAAAAGTATTTTATATACGTGGTGTTAATACCCACCTGACCTGTTAGTACATGGCTGTGTACCTAGAAATATAAAAAAAAAGGCCTTTTCTTTGTCTACTATACTGTGCGTTCTGCGTGTTTGCAAAAGTATTTTATATACGTGGTGTAAATACCCACCGTCTGACCTGTTAGTACACGGCTGTGTACCTAGAAATAAAAAAAAAAAGGCCTTTTCTTTGTCTACTGTACTGAGCGTTCTGCGTGCTTGCAAAAGTATTTTATATACGTGGTGTTAATACACACCGTCTGACCTGTTAGTACACGGCTGTGTACCTAGAATATTTAAAAAAAGGCCTTTTCTTTGTCTACTATACTGTGCGTTCTGCGTGCTTGCAAAAGTATTTTATATACGTGGTGTAAATACCCACCGTCTGACCTGTTAGTACACGGCTGTGTACCTAGAAATAAAAAAAAAAAAGGCCTTTTCTTTGTCTACTGTACTGAGCGTTCTGCGTGCTTGCAAAAGTATTTTATATACGTGGTGTTAATACACACCGTCTGACCTGTTAGTACACGGCTGTGTACCTAGAAATAAAAAAAAAAGCCTTTTCTTTGTCTACTATACTGAGCGTTCTGCGTGCTTGCAAAAGTATTTTATATACGTGGTGTTAATACACACCGTCTGACCTGTTAGTACATGGCTGTGTACCTAGAAATATAAAAAAAAAAGGCCTTTTCTTTGTCTACTATACTGTGCGTTCTGCGTGTTTGCAAAAGTATTTTATATACGTGGTGTAAATACCCACCGTCTGACCTGTTAGTACACGGCTGTGTACCTAGAAATAAAAAAAAAAAAGGCCTTTTCTTTGTCTACTGTACTGAGCGTTCTGCGTGCTTGCAAAAGTATTTTATATACGTGGTGTTAATACACACCGTCTGAACTGGTAGTATACGGCTGTGAAGGCAAAATATAGTAACCAAAAAAAAAAATGCGTAGGGCTAGCGGAATCGGACGTGGACGAGGACGGGGGCGCGGAAATGCTGTTGGGGGCCTTGTTGAAGCCAGTGGGAATACAATGCGTGCTGGCGAGGGGCAGCCAGGATCCCACTCATCCAGAATCCCTGCCTTTATGGGACAGTTAAGCAGGTGGTGGGTTACACCGCTGTTGAGGCCTGAGCAGGTTGAACAGGTGGTGCAATGGATAGCCGATAGCGCTTCCACACAGTTGTCCACCAGCCAGTCATCCACACAGTCTCACTCTGACCCTCCTTCCTCCACACCTGGCCAACAGAGTCATCCCACCATTGACCCCTCCCAGGAGCTCTTTTCGGGTCCTTTTTCAGATGTGCCGGAAGAATCCCAGGAGCTAGCAGAGGAATTTGTTTGTAGTGATGCCCAAACACTTGAGTATTCGCCATCTCCTGCTGATGTGGACCCTGAACCAGCATCTGTTATCATGAGCGATGATGATGATGAGACGCAGTTGCCATCAAGGGAGACTGTTGGAATGTCCAGTGGGCAGGAGGAGGAGCAGAGTGAGGAAGTGGAAGAGGAGGTGGTGGATGACGAAATGACCGACCCCACTTGGCCAGGGGTGATGTCCAGCGGGGAAAGCAGTGGAGAGGTGGTGGTCTGCGGAGCACCGAAAAAGGCAGCAAGAGGTAGAGGGATGTCCAGAGGCAGAGGGATGTCCACAGGCAGAGGGATGTCCACAGGCAGAGGACAGTCCAGACAGAGAAGTGAGGCCACAGCCAGCAGGGCCGAAGCTGTTCCCAGCAGCAGGCAGTCGCGCAAAGCTCCCCCATCGATGCCTCGTACTTCTGTGGTGTGGAGATTTTTTAATGTTTGTGCGGATGACAAACTGAGCGCGGTTTGCACACTCTGCCACTCAAAACTGAGTAGGGGCTCTGAGAAGAGCAATATGACCACCTCAGGCATGCGGCGTCACTTGGAAGTCAAGCACTGGGCTGAGTGGGAGAGAGCAAACGCAATACAACCTGCACCCGGTCTTGCTGCCACTGCCTCTTCCCCTTTGTTGTGTGCTGCCACTGCGGTCCAGACCTCCAGCCAGGACACCTCCACATCTGCCTCTGCCTCGGCTACTTTGGGCCTTCTCCTTCAGCCTCCCCTTCCCCTGCATCTTCGCCTGCACCTTCACACTCCTCGTCCCATCAACTGTCCATCTCGCAGGCGTTCGACCGCAGGCGGAAGTGCGCCTCGAGTCACCCCCAAGCCCAAGCCTTAAACTGCCACATCTCCAAAACTGCTGGCCCTGGAGATGTTGCCGTTTAGGCTTGTGGAGACGCAGGCCTTCCGCGACCTGATGGCGGCTGCCGCACCTCGCTATTCCGTCCCCAGCCGCCACTACTTTTCCCGGAGTGCCTGTCCCCGCCCTGCACCAGCACGTGTCGCGTAACATCAGGCGGGCCCTGAGGTACGCAGTCAGCGCAAAGGTCCACTTGACCACCGACTCGTGGACAAGCGCTTGCGGCCAGGGACGATACATCTCTTTGACGGCACACTGGGTGAATGTTGTGGAAGCGGGGACTTGGTCGCAAACAGAGACGGCCTACCTACCACCCCCGCCCAAGATTGCCAGCACGGGTTCTGATAAACCCCCCTCCTCTTCCTCCTCCTCCTCCTCTGCCTTAACATCGCCCTCAGCCGCTAGCTGGAAGCGTTGCAGCACTGGCGCGGGGAGACGTCAGCAGGCGGTGCTTAAGCTCATCAGCTTGGGCGACAGGAAGCACTGCGCCCCAGAGGTGAGGGACGCCATATTGCAGCAGACGGAGATGTGGCTGTCGCCGCTGCAGCTAGGACCAGGCATGGTCATGTGCGATAACGGCCTTAACCTGGTGGCGGCTCTGGAGCTTGCCGAACTCAATCACGTACCATGCCTGGCCCACGTTTTTAATCTGGTAGTCCAAAAATTTCTAAAGACTTACCCCAACCTGGCAGAGCTACTGGTGAAAGTGCGGCGCTTGTGCGCTCACTTTCGGAAGTCAACTGTAGCTGCTGCTAGCTTAAAAAAACTCCAGCAACGCCTCCATTTGCCTGAACATCGGCTGTTGTGCGACCTGCCCACTCGCTGGAATTCCACCTATTCCATGTTGGCCAGGGTGTGTGAGCAGCAGAGAGCATTGATGGAGTACCAGATTATGAATCCACGCGTGCCTCCAACTCAGCTCCCTCAGTTTGCCAACCACGAGTGGCCATGGATGGCAGACATATGCGATGTACTGCGTATCTTTGAGGAGTCCACCAAGAAGGTCAGCAGCGAGGACGCTATAGTGAGCGTAACCATCCCGTTCTTATGCGTCCTTAAAGAATCGCAATAAGGGAGAACACATTGCACGCAGAGGAGACGGGGGTAGGAGGAGACGCAACGGAGCTACACAGTCAGACCACACTTTTGTCTGCTTCTCGGTGGCAGTTGCAGGAGGAGGATGAGGAGGACGACGTGGAGGTGGCTGTGGAAGAGGAGGCGGATGCTGGCGGCGAGGGTAGCAGTCAGGCTGTGTGCGTCCCATTGGTTCAGCGCGGATGGGGCGGAGAGGAGGCGGAAGAGGAGGAAATGGCAAGTGATCCTTCTGGTGGGGGCAGTGACGTCATGCCTATTCAGAGTCTGGCACACATGGCTGACTTCATGCTGGGCTGCTTTTCCCGGGACACACGTGTTGTCCGGATAGTGGAGAACAAACTGTACTGGGTCTTCGCACTCCTGGACCCCCGGTATAAAGATAACGTCTCCTCTTTTATTCCGGTAGAGGAGAGGACGAATCGATTGCTGGAATACCAGAGGGAACTCGTGCAGAACATGATGGAGATTTTCCCACCCACCATCGCTGGCGGCAGAGAGGAGAGGGTCTCCCAGAGTCCCACAACATCGATCAGGCCCACAGCCACCAGGGGAACACTCTCCAAGGTGTGGGACACGTTCATGGCACCCCCTCGTGCAACTTCCATCACTGCGGGGCCCGCTATCAGCAGGAGGGACAAGTATCGGCGGATGTTGCGGGAGTACCTGGCAGACCGTACCCCTGTCCCCCCCGATCCCTCGGCGTCCTACACTTACTGGGTCTCCAAGTTGGACACGTGGCTGGAACTGTCCCTGTACGCCTTGGAGGTGCTTGCCTGCCCTGCCGCCAGCGTGCTATCAGAAAGGGTGTTCAGCGCAGCCGGGGGCATTATAACCGATAAGCGCAGCCGCCTGTCAACCGACAGTGCCGACAGGCTGACGCTAATCAAAATGAACAGCAAGTGGATTGACCCGGACTTTGCTTCTCCAACAGTGGAAAGCAGCCAAAAGTGAAGTGCCATCTGTATGAAGTGCCATTTCCTCCTCCACCTCCTCCTCCTCCTCCTTAACCGCCTTAGAATTGCTCCGTAAAATAAAAAAATATATATATTTATGGCTCACCTCTTGGGCCTACAAACAATTTTTAAGAGGTCTCACCTCTTTAGCCTCCACATAATTTTTAAGAGGTCTCACCTCTTGGGCCTACAAACAATTTTTCTCATGGCTCACCTCTTGGGCCTACAAACAATTTTTAAGAGGTCTCACCTCTTGGGCCTACAAACAATTTTTCTCAAGGCTCACCTCTTGGGCCTACAAACAATTTTTAAGAGGTCTCACCTCTTGGGCCTACAAACAATTTTTATTATGGCTCACCTCTTGGGCCTTAATACAATTTTTAAGAGGTCTCACCTCTTGGGCCTACTAACAATTTTTAAGAGGTCTCACCTCTTGGGCCTACAAACAATTTTTAAGAGGTCTCACCTCTTGGGCCTACAAACAATTTTTATTATGGCTCACCTCTTGGGCCTTAATACAATTGTTAAGAGGTCTCACCTCTTGGGCCTACAAACAATTTTTAGACGTCTCACCTCTTTGGCCTCCACATAATTTTTAAGAGGTCTCACCTCTTGGGCCTACAAACAATTTTTAAGAGGTCTCACCTCTTTGGCCTCCACATAATTTTTAAGAGGGCTCACCTCTTGGGCCTCCATATAATTTTTTCGAGGGCTCACCTCAAGCTAACTTTGCGCACTCATTAAAATATTTTCACAACAAGGACCTAAGAGCCCTCGATGGGAGAGCTTTGTGTGGGGGCCTGTTATAGGGAAGAGATGCGGCCCTGCGGGCTCTAGCCTGCCTTCTCCATGAGCCTCTGGCCAGCCCACGGCCTCTTCCTGCCTTTTGCGGTCCTACGCATCCCTCAACATCCCCACTGCTTTACCTGCTAGACATGACACTGGGCCAGGTCGGGTCACTGACTTCGTCATACTCAACCACCTCCTCTTACACTGCCTCACTTTGCTCCAACAGCCTCCCTTGCTGGCAACTGTGTCTCATCATCGTCCCTAATCATTTTACACTTTAGTGCCCGTTCCACACCACCATCAGCTAGAGATGGAGCTTGCTCCAGTGTTTGGGCATCAGAACAAACAAAATCCTCAGATAGCTCCTGCGATTCTTGCATGGGTGGGAACACTGGGTTGATAACATTGGGCAGGGTGGGAGGAAGGAGGGTCAGAGTGAGGTCCCTGCAGTTTCTGCAGGCTATCGACGAGACTGGACTTTGTGGACTTGACTGGGTGGTGGACAGATTTAACAAATCTAGAAGGAGAAGGAAGGGTTTGCCGAGCTGTCTGTAAGGGTTGCGGAAATCCAGACAGAACCAAGGCCCAAACTTGGGTGGGGGTAGCAGGTTTGCCCGTCCCCGCCTCCACAACATTCACCCAGTGTGCCGTCAGGGAGATGTAGCATCCCCGGCCTCAAACCAAAGTGTTGGTGGTCAAATGGCCTTTTGCAGTAACCGTGTTACTCAGGCGTGGATGATGTTTTGGGACATGTGCCTGGGCAAGGCAGGGATGGCACAGAGGGAAAAATAGTGATGGCTTGATTGCTTTCCCCCTTGCCTATGTCATCTGTGGTTGTCATAGGCAACGTGATTTTAAGGGGTGCAGAATTTTATCTTTTTTTTTGTCTAGTTTGGCTTGGGGTCCATGGCAATGTAGAGGAAAGAAGGTTTCCTTGTATGGTCTCACTTTACAGAGAGGTTACATTGTCTTTGGAGTGTATTGTTGAGAGGCTGTGATAGTGGCGTAATAGTGCGACTTGGGCGCGTTATATGCACCCAGACATGCTTCCCCTGCTGTCCCAGTTGCATTCCAGCAGTGTTGGCATCCTTTTCTGAGGTTTCAGGGTGGACTTGGTGACCTCCAAGTGGTCGAATTGAGATTTCCAAGTGGCGAGCATTTTTTTCCCATAGACTTTAATGGGATTCGATATTCAGTCGAATAGCCGAATATCGTGGTCTATTCGAATCGAATTTCGAACTTTCGAATATTTCACTACTCGCTCATCTCTAATCACCAGCCCCTTCATAAAAAACAAAAATCTTCAATTCTGAATTCAATCCCAAAGATACCAATGATCCAAATTCATAAATCATCTTTGATTCATATCTTGACATCTTCATATCTTGACACCTCCAATCTTTTTTAACTGACAGTATAGCTGCGGACTTCAGCCCAGTTGGATCACTGGCATGGGACGGGTTTTCACAGATCGTGGTCCACAGATGTGTACATGAGGCCTAACAAGCCAATGTAAACCACTTTTTTTTGCAGCCCCTTGAAATAGAGCAATCTGGCCCTCAGACCAAAAAAATATTGTGCACCCCTGGTCTAGAGGTAGGTTAAGTATCTGCAATCAGCCAGAAAAGATGTCTAGGATTTGAAAGCACTATTATTTTCTAGGGACTATGTCTGGTATTGACATAAATGGTGATGTGCAACAAAATCCTTTCACATTGTTAGCTCAGCAAACTTTCTGTGAAACAGACCCTGTATTTCAAATATTACTAGATGGCTATTTTATATTTTAAATTTACTTGTCCATTTAAAGGGCATATGTCAGCAGATTTGTACCTATGAAATTGACTGACCTACTGCATTTGTGCTTGACAGCTGAAGACATCTGTGTGGGTCCCATGTTCATATGTGTCTGCATTGTTGAGAAAAATGATATATTCATATATGCAAATGAGTCTCTTGGAGCAACAGGGAAGTTGACTTTACACCTAGAAGTTTCACTCTTTTTGCAACTGCTGTGCCCTCTCCACTTTGATTGACAGGGCCAGGCAGTGAAGTGAAAATGTCATCATGCCTGGTACTGTCAATCAACATAGAGAGGGCATGGCAGTTGTAAAGAAAGCTGAGCTTCTAGATGTAACAGTAACGCCCCTGTTGCTCCTAGATGCTCATTTGCAATGTAGGAACATATGAACATGGGGACAACACAGATGCCTTCAGTTGCCAAGCGCTATTGCAAAAGGTCAGTCAGTTTTATAGGTACAAATCTGCTGACAGATGCCTTTTAAGGTTTATCTCAGTTTGAAGACAAAAAGTACAAAAAGTTCAATGTTATTAAATTCTTGAGGTTAAAATTTTTAGGAACCTGATAATCCCAATAAATATTAAGAGTCAACATTATAATTTTGATTGAGTTATTCCAAGACCAAAAGCCATCTGAATCTTCTACTAAACAAGATCCTCAGTGAAATCTGAGAAAGTAGCAACTGTAGATGCAGTAAGTACATGGTAAAGCTGTTACATTTGATTATTTAGAAACATACAAAGAACAAAAAAGTAACTTGGAAAACCCCTTTAAGGCTTTTTATCTACTTTATTAAACTCAGTACCAGCCCTTGGCTTATTCTTTAAGTTTCTTATGGTAATTTCTTTTTTTTGCTTTACAGTATAAAGAATACATGTCACTGTGCCAAGAGCAGTGTAAGAAGAAGCAATGTACACATAAATAGTCAACAGTAAAGCACATTATTACCATAGCCTAAATTTATAAGTACAATACCCTTAAAAATCTGTTTGAGGACAATAAGAGCCATAGGCTACATTATAACAGGCATTTCAATTAATGGAGATATTATAACTAAACATGATTCTGTTTTAGATCCCTTCAAATAAGAAGCAAGCTTGAATAGCCTTTCAAGATCAGAGGTTATTCTCTTGTGGCTATGTACTATGCCCTTTATAAAAACTTAGGCATCAATTTGTACATATAAAGGTAGTCTCTAGCTAGAATGTTAAACTTTGAGTGAGCTGATATGATTCAATTCTTTAAAGATTTAAACAAATCCTTGTGTGTATCATTTGATGCATAATTATTAAGATTAGAGATGAGCGAATTTCTCAAAAACTCGATTCGGCCAATTCGCAGATTTTTCTGAAAAGATTTGATTCGATCTGAATTTATTTATGGCGAATTGCATTGAAAAACAGCTTTTTTTCCTGGCTGCAGAGAGTGTGTATAGTGGTGTAAAAAACTGTGCCTTGCAGTAACAGGCATAGGGAGTCTGCTGTGGTAGTGAAAAAAATAATGCACACTTCACTTATTTAGCCAGTTATGGGGCCAAAACTGACCAAATAACTCAAGTGTGAACTGAGCCTTACAGGTCGATGTTAGCGTCAAGAAGAAGTGCACTCCTTTTACACCATCGTCAGCTGATTCCACATAGATGTCTAAAGAACCTGTTCTATTAAACATTTATACAAGTAGAGCCCCCTGACAGAGTGGAGATGGTGTCAGCAGTACTCTTCCTCTGATCCATCAGAACAATGACCCACAAAAAACAGATCATGTCTGTTGAGCATCTGCCTTAACTCAGCATTTGGTCAGTAATCCATCAGTATTCCTAAAGCCAAAAAAACAGAAGTGGATCCAAAACAGAGATGACACGTGAATGGAATATTTGCATGTCTTCTGTGTTTTGTACCCACTCCTGATTTTAGCTACCAAATCATAAACCAATTCTGATGCAAAATAGGAACCATGTCATATATGCCTTACAGCTGCTACATAGACAGGGTCCGTTGTGCGTCTCATTTTTCAATCCTTCTGACCAATCAGGAGAAGGATCAAATAAATGATTATGTCAACCAGGCCAAAAAGGCAAAATAGTGACCCAGTCATGGAGTGGGGAGGGTGGGAAAAGCATGAGAAGTCCACAGAGTGGCCCAATGACATAGTGGTGAGGTGGAAGCAGCATGAGGAGACCACAGAGTACTGATGTGGCAGCAGCATGAGGAGACCACAAAGTCATGAAGTGGCAGCAGCATGAGAAGACCACAGAGTAGTGATGTAGCAGCAGTATGAGGAGACCACAGAGTCATGAAGTGGTGGCAGCATGAGAAGACCACAGAGTAGTGATGTGGCAGCAGCATGAGGAGACCACAGAGTAGTGATGTGGCAGCAGCATGAGGAGACCACAGAGTAGTGATGTGGCAGCAGCATAAGGGCTCATTCAGACTGCCGTATGTTGTCTGCAAAAATGCGGATCCGTTTTTTTGCGGATTACATATTGACCCATTCACTTCTATGGACCCTTTTCTTCCATTCCATGGCTCCGCAAAAATACTGAAACATGTCCTATACTTGTCAATGAAAATTAGGACGTGGCTCCATTGAAGTCTATCGGTCCGCAACAATACAGAAAGCAATCCGTTTTTTTGTGGACATGCTAAATTGTCCGCAAAAAAACGTATCCGTATACGGCCGTCTGAATGAGCCCTTAGGAGACCACTGAGTTGCCCATTGATATAATGTTGAGGTAGAAGCAGCATGAGGAGACCACAGAGTGATGAGGTGGCAGGAGCATGAGGAGAGCACAGTGTGGCCCAGTGACAGAGTGGGGAGGTGGGGCAATACCAGTACCAGCTTAAGATGGTGGTTGGCAGTAGGCAGCAGGTGTGGCATAAGCAGGGGCGGATTGGCCATAGACCTTACAGGGAAATTTCCCGGTGGGCTGATGCTCAAGGGGCCGACTGAGCCCTCCTCACAGCCAGCTAATGGGAGTTTTTGGGGATGTATTTTTGTGCTGCTGGCAGTATTTTGTGGTGGACTGTGGTTGTTGGCTCTGTTGGGTTGGTATAATGTGCCACAATATGGTATTGCAGGCTCTTCCTTCCATCAATTTGGACCTAACTACAAAAAAGGGCCACTTTGAGAATTTTTTCCATGGCCACTTTAAGTTCCCAGTTCGTCCTTCGGGCATAAGGCAGGTGGCAGCTCCAGAATTGTTGTAGCTGGAGCAGGTAACCAGAAGAAACAGGTCTCTTTAGTCAAAGTGTAGGTGTGGCACCATGGATGATCTAGTCTGATGCATCAGGCACTGGTGTTTGAAAATCCTGGCTGATCCATGCCTGATTCATCTCCGCAAAGGTCAGTTTCTCCACATTTTGGGTGGACAGGCGAGTTCTCCTTGGAGTAACTATGGCCCCAGCCGCACTGAAAACTCGCTCTGATGTCACACTGCTGGCCGGGCAGGAAAGCTTGTCCAGGGCAAACTCGTCCAGTCGCGGCCACAAATCCGGTTTGGATGCCCAGTAGTCCAGGGGATCTTCGATGTGGGGTGGCAGGGTGCACTCCAAGTATGTCACATCCTCCTGGTTCAGGTTCTGCTCGGTGTCTAGCTGCTGCCGCTGGTGAGTATTTACTTCAGTAGGCGGGTAAAGAAAACTGCTCATCAGCGACTCTAGACATGTTGCTGCTGATGGAGATGGTACTGCTCTTGCCCCCCCATCCCCACCAAGGAACATACCAGGCAGGTCCATGATACTGTTGTGGAGAAGTTTAAAGCCGGATTTGGATACCAAAAGATTTCCCAAGCTTCAAACATCCCAAGGAGCACTGTGCAAGCAATCATATTGAAACGGAAGGAGTATCAGACCACTTCAAATCTACCAAGACCCGGCCATCCCTCTAAACCTCTAAGGGACGGCCGGGTCTTCCACATATTCTCAATTGGATTCAGGTCTGGACTTGGCCATTCTAAGACCTGGATACGTTTATTTTTGAACCATTCCATTGTAGATTTTGCTTTATGTTTGGGATCATTGTCTTGTTGGAAGATAAATCTCCGTCCTAGTCTCAGGTCTTTTGCAGACTCCAACAGGTTTTCATCCAGAATGGTCCTGTATTTGGCTCCATCCATCTTCCCATCAATGTTAACCATCTTCCCTCTCTGTTGCTGATGAAAAGCAGGCCCAAACCATGATGCTGCCACCAGCATGTTTGACAGTGGGGATGGTGTGTTCAGGGTGATGAGCAGTGTTGCTTTTATGCCAAACATATCGTTTTGCATTGTTTCCAAAAAGTTGGATTTTGGTTTCATCTGACCAGAGCACCTTCTTCCACATGTTTGGTGTGTCTCCCAGGTGGCTTGTGGCAAACTGTAAAAGAGACTTTTTATGGATATCTTTGAGAAATGGCTTTCTTCGTGCCACTCTTCCATAAAGAAGTAACAGAAATGCTGGATATAAAACTTAGCTTTTAATAAGTTTAAATAGTCTAAAAAGTAAGTCGCTCGTTGAGCCCCAAGGGAGACTGGGACTGGGAGCTCCCTTGGGGCTCAACGAGCGACTTACTTTTTCCTGTTTTTTGTAAACCTCCTTGTTTTATACATGTACTTATCTCCTCACATTTTTAGCCTTTGACTGTCTTTATGTTGCCAGAAATATTGATGCGTGAAGCACCAATTTTGACAGTCACCTATCATTATATATCCATTCTTATTTGTATGGGTGTCCCTGTATCAAGGGGTCCCCTCCCTTTATTTTTTCCGCTCCCCCCCCACCCCACCCCTTCCCTTCTTTCCTCATTTGTTTCACAATTTGTTATATTAGTTTGATAGTCTTATTACATTTATCTGTTCTTGACAGTGCTGTATATCTCTTTTAAACTGACACTCACCCGGCTTCCCCTCACTCCTATGCCCTTTCGGGTCACGTGACCGCAACTTGCGATCACGTGACCGTGTACTTTGACACGCATTATCTGGAGTGCGTTCCACAGGGCGGATGCGGGCTTCATCACTTCCGGTCAGCGCGTTATTTACGGCCGGTCCTACAAGTGGTCAGTACAGCCTCGTCTACACTGCACCTAACCACCGATCATTCTCCTCCCATGCTGCATTGATCTGCACATCTTGGTCACGTGAGAGGTCCTATGACCAACCTAAGTGTACTTTGGTATCTTTTTGTACCTCTGGATTTGGGACAACTCTATATATTTTGTTTACCGGGTACTGCTTGTCTGGCTGGTCTGTGGTGGTTTTGTGGGTATTTTATCATTACTTTTCCCACGGTTTGTGGCAATTCATCTATTTGCCACAACTTTTGTTGTAGTTTTTCGGTCATCAGCGCTGTCAGTTTTTGTTTTGTATATCACTACTCCCAACCTTGTATATTTATTGTCTTCCTATGAGGAATTGCCTTCCATTACCATACCCCTGATGAACCTCTTTGAGGGGAAACGCGTTGGGTTTCTTTCCATTTTTACTCGATAGGGAGATTCCAGGGACAGACAGTTTAGGCACGAGACCAGGGGGTCCCCACCACCAGGAGATACCCCTGGGTTAGGGTTTACCCTAGGTGACTAATAGGGACTTCTTTTCTGTCCCTTCTTTCCCCTTCCCGCCTCTGCCACTACATTATAGTCTATCTCTCCCTTGGTATCGTACTTATATTTCAGAATTGTGAGACTTGCTGACTCATTGTCTGTCTATATTGAATTGTGTACTGGTTGTACACCGTGTATATAAATGTTTATTTTTTGATTATCACTTTTTTAGCGATTTATTGAAAGCTAAGTTTTATATCCAGCATTTCTGTTACTTTTTGATATTTCCTCGCTGGTATTTCCATCAGTATACTTTTTCTATATTGTGATATACACTCTTCCATAAAGGCCAGATTTGTGAATGGTTCGACTGATTGTTGTCCTATGGACAGACTCTCCCACCTCAGCTGTAGATCTCTGCAGTTCATCCAGAGTGATCATGGGCCTCTTAGCTGCATCTCTGATCAGTCTTCTCCTTGTTTGAGATGAAAGTTTAGAGGGAAGGCCGGGTCTTGGTAGATTTGCAGTGGTCTGATACTCCTTCCATTTCAATATGATCGCTTGCACAGTGCTCCTTGGGATGTTTAACCCTTTCATGCTGAAAGGTAGTTAAAACCTTCCTGCCCAGGCCATTTTTTGCTAATCTGACATGTGTCACTTCATGTGGTAATAACTTTGGAACGCTTTTACTTATCCAGGCCATTCTGAGATTGTTTTCTCGTCACATATTGTGCTTCATGATAGTAGTAAATTTGTGGCAAAATATTTCATTTTTATTTATAAAAAAATACCAAATTTAGCAAAAGTTTAGAAAAATTAGCAAATTTCCAAATTTCAATTTTTCTACTTTCAAAATACATAGTAATACCTCCAAAAATAGTTATTATTTTACATTCCCCATATGTCTACTTTATGTTGGCATCATTTTATAAATGTCATTTTACTTTTTTCAGACGTTAGAAGGCATAGAAGTTTGGAAGCATTTTTTGGAATTTTCAACAAAATTTCCAAAACCATTTTTTAAGCACCAATTCAGATATAAAGTGATTTTGAAGGGCTTAAGTAATGGAAACCACCCATAAATGACCCCATTTTAGAAACTACACCCCTCAAATTATAAAAAACTGATGTTACAAACTTTGTTAACCCCTGAGGTGTTCCACAAGAATTAAGGGAAAATAGAGGTGAAATTTCAAAATTTCACTTTTTTGGTAGATTATTCATGTTAATAATTTTTTTCTTGCAACACAGCAAGGGTTAACAGCAAACTAAACCTCAATATACATTACGCTGATTCTGCAGTTTACAGAAATACCCCATATGTGGTGGTAAACGTCTCTATGGGTTTGTGGCAGTGGTCAGAAGTAAAGGAGCGCCATACGGATTTTGGAGGCAGATTTTGCTAGAATGGTTTTTAGACACCATTTTGTAATTGAGAGACCCTGACGTACCCCTACAGTGGAAACCCTCAAAAAGTGACCCCATTTTGGAAACTACACCCTTCAAAGAATATATTAAGGGGGATACTGACCACTTTGACCCCCTAAGCGTTTTACGGAATTTGGAAACACTTGGCTGTGAAAATGAAAAGTTTAATTTTTTCCAATAAAATGTTGCTTTAACCCCAAATTTTTCATTTTCACAAGGGTTAACAGGAGAAAAGCACCCCATAAGTTTTTCCCCCATTTTCTCCTGAATACGGCAACACCCCATATGTGGTGGTAAACTGCTGTGGGGGCACATGGCAGGACTCAGAACAGAAGGAGCGCCATATAGATTTTGCAGAACAGATTTTGATGGATTGGTTTGCGGGAGCCATTGATTTTTATTTTTTTGAGTTATTGTCTTATGTGGGGGCTTACTTTTTGCGGGATGAGGTGATGTTTTCATTGGTACCATTTTGGGGTACATAAGACTTTTTATTGCTTGGTATTACACTTTTTGTGAGTCAAGGTGGAAAAAAATAGCTGTTTTGGCATATTTTTTTTAATTTTTTTTTTTACAGCATTCACCTGAGGGCGCAAATCATTTGATATTTTTATAGAGCAGGTTGTTATGGACGTGGTGATACCCAATATGTCTAACTTTTATTTTTGGAAAGTTTTACACATTAGATTTATTTTTGAACAGAATAAAATCTTTTTGTGTTGCCAATTTCTGAGAGCCATATTTTTTTTATTTTTCGGGCGATTGTCTCAGGTAGGGTATCATTTTTGCGGGACAAGATGACGGTTTGATTGGTACCATTTTGGGTTAAATATGCCTTTTTGATCGCCTACTATTACACCTTTTCTGAGGCAAGAGGGAAAAAATGGTTGTTTTGGCATAGTTTTTTTTTTTTGCAGCAGCAGCAGCATTCACCTGGGAGGCCATCTCATGTAATATTTTTATAAAGCAGGTTGTTACGGACGTGGCGATACCCAATATGTCTAACTTTATTATTTTTGGAAAGTTTTACACATCAGATTTATTTTTGAACAGAATAAAATCTTTTTTTTGTGTTGCCATTTTCTGAGAGCCATATTTTTTTTATTTTTCGGGCGATTGTCTCAGGTAGGGTATCATTTTTGCGGGACAAGATGACGGTTTTATTGGTACCATTTTGGGTTAAATACGCCTTTTTGATCGCCTACTATTACACTTTTTGTGAGGCAAGAGGGAAAAAAATGGTTGTTTTGGCATAGTTTTTTTTTTTTTGCAGCAGCAGCAGCATTCACCTGGGGGGCCATCTCATGTAATATTTTTATAGAGCAGGTGGTTACGGACGTGGCGATACCCAATATGTCTAACTTTTTTATTTTTGGAAAGTTTTACACATTAGATTTATTTTTGAACAGAATAAAATCTTTTTTTTGTGTTGCCATTTTCTGAGAGCCATATTTTTTTTATTCTTCGGGCGATTGTCTCAGGTAGGGTATCATTTTTGCGGGACAAGATGGCGGTTTGATCGGTACCATTTTGGGTTAAATACGCCTTTTTGATCACCTGCTATTACACTTTTTGTGAGGGAAGGTGACCAAAAAATGGCTGTTTTAGCACTGTTTATTTTGTTTTTTTTTTTACTGCGTTCACCTGGCGGGGTGGATGATGTGATATTTTTATAGAGCCGGTCGATACGAACGCGGCGATACCTAATATGTATACTTTTCTTTTTTCCCCTTTTTTTTACAATTTTTTTTTTACTTTATTTTATTTTTTACTTTTATTTTTTATTTTTTTTCATGAAACTTTTATTTTTTTGTATAACTATTTTTTTTACTTTTTTCACTTTTTTTTTTTTACTTTTTTCACTTTATTTATTTTTTTACACTTTTTGACTCAGATCCAGTTGGTTCTTGCAAGTCCAGTGGGTCTGAGGGCTGTATAACACACTGCAGTACACTGTATAGTGTACTGCAGTGTATTTTCATTCATAGTAAGCCTGATCAGACTCCTGCCTTTAGCAGGAGCTTGATCAAGCTTAGCTATACCATGGCAAGCCAAACGGCTGTGAAAGCGTCTGGTTGCCATGGTAACCATCGGGACGCTGCCACAGCAGAGCAGCGTCCCGATGGAGGAGGGAGGGAGCTCCCTCCCTCTGTGATCCCATCAAGCATCGGGTTGCTGCCACGGCACAGCAGCGACCCGATGGGAGAGGTAGGGAGCTCCCTCCCTGTTAACCCCTTCAATACAGCGGTCTCTATGGACCGCGGCATGGAAGGGGTTAAACGGCTGACATTGGTGCCAGCACCGGGATAATAAACATATTTTTAACAAAATAAAAAATTCTGGGGCTCCTTATCGTCGCCCCAAAGCAGGAACATTAATCTACGTTGCTGCTGCACAAAGCCCGGCAAGCAGCGACGTAGATTTACCGTCGGCGGTCGTGAAGGGGTTAAAGCTTAGGAAATATTTTGGTATCCAAATACGGCTTTAAACTTCTCCACAACAGTATCACTGACCTGCCTGGTATGTTCCTTGGTCTACATGATGCTCTCTGTGCTTTAAACAGAACCCTGAGACTATCACAGAGCAGGTGCATTTATACGGAGACTTGATTACACACAGGTGGATTCTATTTATCTTCATCAGTCATTTAGGACAACATTGGATCATTCAGAGATCCTCAATGAACTTCTAGAGTGAGTTTTCTGAACTGAAAGTAAATGGGCCGAATAATTTTCCACGCCCCACTTTTCAGTTTTATTATTACAAAAAAAGTTTAAATGATCCAAAAAATTTTGTTCCACTTCACAATTGTGACCCACTTGTTGATTCTTCGCCAAAAATGTAAAATGTTATATCTTTTTGTTTGAAGTCTGAAATGTGGCAAAAGGTTGAAAAGTTCCAGGGGGCCAATACTTTTGAAAGGCACTGTATATATACCTTTTATTTTTCCGATTAATAAACCTCCCCCCAAATAAAATAATCACAATTCACTCCAGAATGTCAGTTAAGACTTATTCTTTTTCCTATTTCTACACCCCCAAAAAAGAAATATAACAATCACAATTCACTGCAGAACAGGTGATGGGACGTACGTATATTTTCTTTTTCTACACCACGTAACTGGCTGAAGTACAATGTTACTTCATTGCTGAATGCCAATTATGACATATATTTTCTCCTTTTTTTCCTATTTCTACACCACAAAAAAAAATAATAGAACAAACACAATTCAACGCAGAAAGTAGAAAGTACATTATTTGTAGACAGAAATACTTATTTCTACTAATAACGTTAGTACAGCAGTCAACTGTTGCATCTAACAGTCTGTACAATGGCATTATAAGCATGATATAGATTTAATTTACTGACAGCTCTCACATGGTCACAACATGCACTCTGTTGTGAATACAATATTTGTGTGCACAATGCTATGTACACATATAAGTACACAGTGGGGGAGATTTATCAATACTAGTGCAAAGAAAAACTGGCTTAGTTGCCCATAGCAACCAGACAGATTCCTCCTTTTATTTTCCAAAGGAGCTATAAAAAAAATGAAAGGTGGTATCTGATTGGTTGCTATGGGCATCTAAGCCAGTTTTCCTTTGCACTAGTATTGATAAATCTCCCCCACTGTGTACTCATAACTTAATAATTTTTTGTGAGAGTGCCACCATTTTTTTATTCTTATATTATCCTGGATTTGTTGCCGGATCCATTGGCATACACCTCCATATTTATATTTGGCCTGCTGTGCTGCCATCTAATATACAGAATAAAGCTGAGTGTATGTGTATGTGTGTGTATTTCCGCTAAAGGAATCTGCACATTCAAATTTATAATCACAAAATTTTGCACACAGGTGCATCAGGTGTCTGGGAAGGTTTTAGACCGGGTCTCAGCTCTCTAAGATGTACCATTCCTGAGATATTCCCCAAACATGCATTAGCCAATAGAAGCCTGCAGGTATTTATCTTCATATCCCAACTGCAATATACACGGTCACATGTCCATTATAATCCAATAGAAGCTTGCAGGCCCTTAGTCTCACCAATACACACAGTTTTACATCAGGTTTCCATAACAACCCAGCGATTTTTCTTCACTGCCGTAGGTCAGCTTTGAAGGGGCAGGGTGCTGATGATGACACTGATGACGAATATTCACAGAATTTTTTAAAAGATTAGCTTCGGATATGAATTTATTCGGTCCAAGTTGCGTTAAAAATATTTGTTATTCTGGTCGTGTTCTGCGAACATTCCCACACAAATAACGAATATATAGTCTAAGCGTTGTTAAAAGTACGCTACTTAACTGAATATGCACGCATTAGTGTACAAATTATCAGATGCATATGTAGCGTTAGTGTACAAAGATTTAAGAACATTTAAGAAGATTCATATGAAACGAATCTGAAATGATCTGGATTTGCTTCAGCGTAGGAAATAACGAAGGTTTGTAACGAATATACGAAGCGGCGAATAGATTCGCTCATCTCTAGTCACAGTTAATGGGGAAGGTAGGGTGGCCATTCAGGCCACCCTCAAAAGACGGAATTAAGAACCCCACCCCTAGGTCTCACTAAGCCACGCCCCTGACTCAGTTAGGGCATGCCCCCTCCCACTCCCACTGGAGCCGACGGGGTTTGAAAAAATGAAGGTAAAAATCAACTTCTGTCAGCTGCAGGGGTGGGAGGAAGGGTTACGCTCTCCCTACAGCTCACGCTCAGACAGCACAATGCTGCTGTCTGAGAGTGAGCTGTTCAAAAGGACATCCCTGTCTCCGTCCAGGCCCTGCATACAGCAATACAGGGAGTCTGAAAGCCGGACTGTCCGGCCTAAAACCGGACCTCTGGCCACCCTAGGGGCAGGCTGCTGTAAAGGTCACAGTTAAGGGGAAGTTCCGCTATGGAAGTCAGTTTTAAGGGGCAGATTGCTGTAGAGGCCACTGTTAAGGGGCAGAGTGTTGTGGAAATCACTGTCAAGGAGATGGGGTACTGTGAAGGTCACTAATAAAGGGGCAGCCACTGTGGAGGCCACTGTTAAAGGGGTGGGCTGCTGTGGAGGTCACTGTTAAGGGGGTGGGATGCTGTGGAGGTTACTGTTAAAGGGGCGAGCACTGTGGAGGTCTCTGTTAAGGGGGCAGGGAATGGTGGAGGTCACAGTTAAGTGGACGTCTGCTATGAAGGTCAGTGTTAATGGGGCGGGGTGTTGTGTCACATTTTAAGGGAACTAAGGGTCACTATACCAACGGGAGACCGGCGGCGCTGCTGGGAGGGAGCGTGCCGCCAGCTCCCCGTTACAATCCACCTTATCTTTTGAACTCACGAATTGCTGTTGCTTGATCTACCCCAATTTTTTTTTTCTGTTTCTCAGTCAAATATGCCTCCTGGAGTAATGTCAGCCCCAAGTCTTCCTATGTTTCTAAATACTTTTTTTCTTCTCATTCTCCTCTTCTATGGGAGGGATAAGATCATTCATGCCACAATTGTCCCTAATCACAAATTTTGTGGCCTCTTCAAAGGGCTTCAGCAGTTAATAAGTGTCTCTGATTATAAACTCGGTTCTTAAAGACACTCTAGCATGTGCAATGTGGACCACATTAAAGTACAAGGCAAGGATGGCTTTTTGGGAGAAATAATGCTGACTAGGTATCTTCCAGCAAGGTTGGGCACACACCATCAGCTCCCTGAAGGCAGTCGACTCTACTAAATGGTAAAGCAGCCGCTGAACCACCAGTAACTTTGCCAGGTGGGATCGAGCTTGCAGACCATTAGATTGCTATGTGTGTAAAGTTGTTTCCTGGCCATGCTTTCCATTACGAGTGACCACTGTACTGTGGATGCTGTCTGGCTGCTGCAAGGGAAACAGTGAGAAGGAGGAAACTCTTGTTGCTCTTGCTGGCGCCCACCTCCATTTGCTCACTGGATGGGTTGATGTATGTGGGTTGATTCATGTGGTTCAGAGCTGTGGTGCCTATGTTTGTGTTTGACTGTCCATGTTTTTTTTTTTAATCCTGCAGATCTTGCAAAGGGCAACGTTGTTATCTCCCAACAGTGTGCAGAAAAACTGAGTTAAACGCAGCTGAGGTTGACTTAGATCAGGCACGTTTTGGACCTAATGCACCTAATGTATTAGCAACATTACTTGATATCAAAGCAGATACGGCCCCATCAGTTACTTGGGAAGTTCTGGCCATATGTCGACTCTGCTCTTTGTTTCTGTCATTGCCACTGTCCTCCTTATCAGATGTTACCTCCTCTTCACCACCCCTACCCGGCTCCCAGATCCTATCCAATACACAATCATCATTGCAATGTTCACCCTCCCTGCTATTTTTATCAGACTGTGATATATAATGGTGAATTCCTTAGCCCCCTTCTTAATTCCTTGCTCTGTATTTGTCCTGACTCATGGTCACTACCACTACACCCACCGCTAGTACCTTGGCTACGGGTGTCACTATTACCACCACCAACACAGCTAGGAATGGGGTCTCCTATCTCTTGAAGCTCCTCCTCAGGTAAGTCCAAACACTAACTGCCCTCACATAAGCCATTAACAGGGAAACCCTCTTGACTATTTGCGGTAGGGAATGGTACTGTTTTGTTGCCACATCTTAGGAGAAAAGAAAATGCCCCACTATGAAGGGGCAATGAAGACATAGGGGATGGCACTGAAAGGCTTCTCTGTGGCTGCAAGAAATAGGAGGAATGCTACAGTGTCAGACTCAGAAGTGACCTCAATGTCATCCTTCTGTGACTGAGATGAGGAGTGAGCCATCCAATCTATAATCTCATCCTCCTCCACTTTAAAGAAAAGGCACAAAAGAAACCACTATTCCGGCGCTGCCAGTAAGGACATCAATCATGGTGAGTATAGTAGAAAAAGTATTTATTGCTTCAATGCATTTCCAATTCCAGTAATAGGAATTTCTGTATGTCACCGAATACAACCAAGTCATTTGCTGCCTGTCACGTGTATGGCTTGATCCCAAAAATCTCTGTGCGACATTTGTCTGGGTTGCAGTCTAAATAGCTACCGTCAGTAGCGTGTCAGTTAGCTCTACGATAGTTTCTGCACGTCACGTTCCCAAAAAAACAAAAATCCAAAACAAAATATACCAAAAAAATTAGTTTTTTTGTTGTTTTAGCTGAGTGATACAAATCCATTTCACACAGCTGCGTGTAACCTTTCTGTGTGTCACAGTTCAGCTCACTCAATCAAACCGTATATTCTGTCCATGTGATACTTACTGTACATCACCAAATACAACCAAGTCATTTGCTACCTGTCACGTGTAAAGCTTGATCCTAAAAATCTCTGTGCGACATTTGTCTGGGTCGCAGTCTAAATAGCCACCGTTAACAGGGTGTGAGTTAGGTCTCCGATAGTTCCTGCACGTCACGTTCCCAAAAAAACAAAACTAAAAAAAAAATATAGAAAAAAAATTAGTTTTTTTGTTGTTTTAGCTGAGTGATACAAATCCAATTCACACAGCTGCGAGTAACCTTTCTGTGTGTCACAGTTCAGCACACTAACTCCAAACCGTATATTCTGTCCAGGTGACACTTTCTGTACGTCACCGAATACAACCAAGTCATTTGCTACCTGTCACGTGTAAAGCTTGATCCTAAAAATCTCTGTGCGACATTTGTCTGGGTCGCAGTCTAAATAGCCACCGTTAACAGGGTGTGAGTTATGTCTCCGATAGTTCCTGCACGTCACGCTCCCAAAAAAACAAAACTAAAAAAAAAATATAAAAAAAAAAATATAGAAAAAAATTAGTTTTTTTGTTGTTTTAGCTGAGTGATACAAATCCATTTCACACAGCTGCGTGTAACCTTTCTGTGTGTCACAGTTCAGCACACTCACTCCAAACCGTATATTCTGTCCAGGTGACACTTTCTGTACGTCACTAAATTAAACCAGACTGAACAAGTTTGTGGGTTTCAGTACACCAGGCCCATTTATTTTATTTTTTTTATAGAATACACTTATATACAGAAAATGTTGAACCACAGGGCTAAGGGTCGAGGACGAGGACGAGGGCGTGGGCTTGGGCATTCAATTACTGCAGGGGACAGAGGCCGTGGTCCTGGGCAGGGTGAGACAGTACCTGCTGATGAGGGAGCTGTGGAACGCCGCAGAGCTACACTCCCTAGCTTCATGTCTCAACTTACAGGGACACGTGGTAGAGGACTGTTGAAACCACAACAGTGCGAACAGCTGATCTCGTGGATTGCGGATAATGCTTCAAGTAATTTGTCCACCAGTCAGTCTTCCACGCAGTCCACCCACGTTACCCAAGGGAGCACTCCTCTGGCTCCTCCAAATCTACCTCCTTCCCCCCAGTCTGCCCCCTCCCAGGAAAATTTGGAATGCGATCCGGCATACTCTCAGGAACTGTTTTCTGGACCCTTCCCAGAGTCACGAACCACTTCTCAGGTTGATGCTGACCTCTTTCCCAATGCCCAAGTTTTCCAACTGTAGCAGTCTGTGGGTGATGATGATGATGATGATGACAATGTTGAGTTAGTGGAAGAAGTTTGTAAAGAGGTGTCGGACGATGAGGAGACACGGTTGTCAGACAGTGGTGAAGTTGTTGTAAGGGGAGGAATTCCGAGGGGGGAGGTGACTGACCCGAGCTGGGTTGATATGCCGAGTGAAGACAGTGCTTCTGAGGCGGAGGCGAGTGCTGCACCAGAACAGGTTGTAAGAGACAGTGGTGTGGCCAGAGGGAGAAGCAGGGCCAGAGCTGGTGCATCAGCAGCAACTGTTTCACGTAGTGAAGCTCCCGTGGCGAGGCCTAGATGTTCGCAAGTCTGGAGGTTCTTTAAAGAAAGTGAGGATGACCGACGGACTGTGGTGTGCAACCTGTGCCACACCAGGATCAGCAGGGGTGCCACCACTACTAGCCTAACCACCACCAGCATGCGCAGGCATATGAGTGCTAAACACCCCACTCAATGGAACCAAGGCCGTTCACCACCTCCTGCGGGTCACACCACTGCTCCTTCCCCTGTGTCACTCGCTGCCTCTGCTAGTCAACCCCCTGCGTCACTCGCTGCCTCTGCTAGTCAACCCCCTGCCCAGGACCCCGGCACGAGCGCCTCCCGCCGGAAAACCACACCTTCGCCTCCACGATCCTCCACAGTGTCCACCAACGTGTCCCAGCGCAGCGTTCAGCTGTCTTTACAGCAGACGCTGGAGCGCAAGAGGAAATACAGTTCCAACCCACCAAATTGCCCAAGCCCTAAACGTCCACATCTCCAAATTGCTTAGCCTGGAGATGCTGCCCTATAGGCTGGTAGAGACCGAGGCCTTTCGCAATCTCATGGCGGTGGCTGCCCCTCTGTATTCGGTCCCCAGCCGCCACTATTTTTCCCGATGTGCCATCCCAGCCCTACACCAGCACGTGTCACAGAACATCATCCGTGCCCTGACCAACGCTGTTTCTGAGAAGGTCCACCTAACCACGGACACGTGGACAAGTGCTGCCGGGCAGGGACACTATATCTCACTGACGGCACATTGGGTTAACTTGATGGAGGCTGGGACCGAGAATGACCCTGGGGCCACTCATGTACTGCCCACACCAAGGATTGCGGGGCCTACCTCGGTCACGGTCTCTCAGACGTACTATGCCTCCTCCTCCTCCACCGAATTACCATCCGTGGGCACGGCGCCTTCAGTCGGTAGCTCTAGGCGCAGCAGCAGTGCCGCGGGTAAGCGCCAGCAGGCGGTGCTCAAACTGCTGAGCTTAGGTGACAAAAGGCACACCGCCCAAGAGCTGTTACAGGGCATCACGGCGCAGACCGATGTGTGGCTGGCACCGCTGAACCTCAAGCCAGGCATGGTTGTGTGTGACAACGGGCGTAACCTGGTGGCGGCTCTGCAACTCGGCAGACTGACACATGTGCCATGCCTGACCCACGTGTTCAATCTCATAGTTCAGCGGTTCCTCAAGACATACCCCAATCTGTCTGATTTGCTCACCAAGGTGCGCCGCATCTGTGCGCATTTCCACAAGTCGACCGCAGATGCTGCCACTCTCAGGGCAGCGCAGCGCCGCCTACAACTGCCCGCTCACCGACTGTTGTGCGACGTGCCCACGAGATGGAATTCTACATTAAACATGTTATCCAGAGTTTACCAGCAGCGCAGAGCGATTGTAGACTGCCAGATGTCAACTTCCACAAGAACTGGTAGTCAGGTCAGTCAGATTCCTCAAGTCTACAATGAGGAGTGGACGTGGATGTCTGATATCTGCCAGGTGTTGAGCAACTTTGAGGAGTCAACACAGATGGTCAGCGGCGATGCCGCCATTATAAGCCTCACCATCCCGCTGCTTTGACTGTTGAAAAACTCACTGCTCAGCATAAAGTCGGATGCTTTGCGCTTGTCACAAGATACGGTGGAGGAAGATACGTCGCTTGATAGTCAGAGCACCCTCCGGTCTGTTTCTCAGCGCGTATCGGAGGAGGGGGATGAGGATGAGGAGGAAGAGGAGGAGAATGTCGGCGAGACAGTAGAGGGTACCAGTGCTCAGTCCTTAACTAGCAGCGTGGCAGAGGGCATGGTTCTGTGGGCCAAGTAGCGGGGGAGAGGAGGCGAGCAGGCAGCTTGTCCAGCATTGGCAGGGGAACGCTCTCCAAGGCCTTTGCCACTTTTATGTCACCCCAGCAAGACACTGTCACCTGTCCCCAGTCTAGGCAGAGTAGGGGGGAGCTGTACAGAAAGATGGTGAGGGAGTACCTAGCTGACCATACCAACGTCCATAGCGATCACTCTGCTCCATACAACTACTGGGTTTCAAAGCTGGACACGTGGCCTGAACTGGCGCTGTACGCCTTGGAGGTGCTGGCCTGCCCTGCCGCTAGCGTGCTGTCAGAGCAGGTATTCAGTGCAGCTGGTGGCGTCATCACCGATAAGCGTACACGCCTGTCAACTGACAGCGCTGACAGGCTGACGCTTATTAAAATGAATTGAATGAACAAAGCCTGATTTTCACCGGAATTCAAATCTCCTCTGGGGGAAAGCAGCTAAAGATTTAAATAACTTATGTATCCGATTCCTGTTCTCTACTCCTCCTACTCCTCCTCCATATCGTCTTTGCCTAACGCTGACCCAAAAAACGCCATTTTTTAAAGGTCCAACTGGCACTCTTTTACCACAATTTTTCAGGAGGGCCCCCTACAGGCCCTCTCTCCAAAAAATTTTTCCAGAGGTCCACCTACAGGCCCTCTCTCCAAACAATTTTTCCGGAGGTCCACCTACAGGCCCTCTCTCCAAACTATTTTTCCGGTGGTCCACCTACAGGCCCTCTCTCCAAACAATTTTTGCGGAGGTCCACCTACAGGCCCTCTCTCCAAACAACTTTTCCGGAGGTCCACCTACAGGCCCTCTCTCCAAACAATTTTTCCGGAGGTCCACCTACAGGCCCTCTCTCCAAACAATTTTTCTGGAGGTTCACCTACAGGCCCTCTCGCCAAACAATTTTTCCGGAGGTCCACCTACAGGCCCTCTCTCCAATTCCAGTTTCCAGTTTTATTTGCGCAAACTGCGTAAATTATTATTTTTGGGATAGGTGTGAAAAATAATATTACCTGCCTATCTATATTGCCCAACATTGGATACGGTAGCAAATAGAAGACCAAACACATGCTGCCAACAGGGTTCCGAAAATTCCTGGTCCACCCGCAAATTCCTGGTCCACAATGTCAAGGAGGTCCAGGTTCTGTTGATGAGCAACAAGTCCTTCCGACAACGTCTCCATCTAAGAACCTAAAGACCATTGTGGAGAGAGCGGCACAGCTCGCCATCAAAGTGACGAACCCCAACGCCAGACTGCGCAGAGAAGATAACGAATAAATATCTCTGGTTATTTTTGCTAAATAAAAGTTAAATAAACACAAAAAAAATTGATCTGTTCCTGTGCCTGATCCACCCAAGTTGAATCTGTCCCATCATGAGAAAGTCCCCCCAAGGAGTCCCCACTGTAACTTGCTTCCCATACAACTACCTCACCCCCCGACACCTGTGTCTCGCCATTGTCCACCACCTCCTCAGACAACACTGGTAAATCCCCACTGTCAGCACACGGAAACAGCAAAAGGTCTTGCGAATTGGGGCAGAGAATGTTCTGGGCTAGCACATCAGGGAAGGGGTGACTATGGGGTTCCAGGGAGTACGTGACCACATGCAATATCCATTTAAAAGTCATGCCACACTTGATCGAGCTCATAATTGACAATTGTACCGGTTGATGCTAAATTTTTAAGTTGGGGTCCTGCGTCGTCATTCTAACTACATCCGGCTGTTGTCACCACCACACACGCTAGCTCAGGGGGCACTCCTCTGGCTCTTCCAGCGAAACCTCCTTCCCCCAGCCTGCCCCCCCACCTACAGGCCCTCTCTCCAAAGAATTTACGTCTTTGTCCTATCTTTCTCTCTCTCCAAACTATTTTTCCAGATAGCTGCCATATACGGT